>JASGXE010005484.1:0-23422 GCA_030068105.1 Sinentomon sp. SZTP_YWyxl
GAACTCGGCTCCATCCACTTCCGAATGGTGCAAACTTCAAGAGCACATTCACCCTCTAACTAAACCACTTTCAGCTGCATTTGGATGTCGGCTCTCGGCAGCACTTTTGCCTTGAGCAGTGAAAAACTTGAATGCTCAGTTCAAAATGGAACAACGTGTGCTAAAGCGTCAACTGAATGTTGGGGTTGCTGCAAGGACAGCATGGCGTGGCAATGGCCGTGATTCTCCACATTGGCAATGGACGACGAAAGGCGAGCTTCTGACTTGAATTAAAATTTCAGTGACAGACGCACGAAAAAGCATCTCGAAAATGCAGGAGCAGAACTGTTGTCCACGTGAGCAATGCATCATCATCAACTTGATGGAGCAGAGGAATCTCATAAGAGAACACATTTTCTGACATCGAAATGAGTGATAGGCCTACCTGCGGTCAGGGGCGTCATTTTAAGCTTTCGTATGGGGCATTTCTCACTGCAAGATCTGGGCCCACAGCCCAGACGGGGGGGTCTGAAGGCCCCACAGTAATTTGGGTCTGTCACGGAAACCATAAGCAGGGTTCCGAGGAGCAGAAACCCTGGCGGGGTCTCCAAGGGCGCCCTGGAGACCACAGCTTCGAAGCTTTACTCAGCTGCGAAATTTCGTCAGCTTCGAAGCTGAGGAAAATTTGAAATTTAGGGTTCATTTTGGGTGAAATATCCGTGTTCTGGCAGCATCATTTCCCATCATGGCGACAAAGAACATGCCAGGGAGGAGCAAGCGAACCCCTGCGGCAAGGCCATTTCTCGACAAGGCAAAAGGGACTCGTCCCTTTACATGCCAGACGCCTTTTACAAGATCATTGCACGAAGTGAGAGCGTTCAACAGATTCTCTGGTCGTTTTGAAGAATGATTTTGTGGTGTTTTTCTGACGCACACAATATTTGAATTTGGCTTATTTGGTAGGCTTGTGGCTGCCTGGTTGAGAACCGCCGAAAACAATTTGCGGAAAGGCGCCGGCGATGAAACTGGCTCAGAAAACCGAACGCCGATGCATTACTCGAACATGAGCAAAAGGAGAGAGAGAAAAGAGAAAAAAAGGTCAGTGAACGATGGGAACCCCAAAAAGAAGGAAAACGGTTTCATCTCGCGCAGTCAGTTCCCACGGTGGTTCTAATAAAACCAGAAAGTAAAGGAAAAAGAAAAAAAAGGTAGGAACGGATGATTCAAGAGATGTGAAGAAGATGAACAGACACAGGGCAATATGTGAGAAGCCAAAGAGCCTATACGAATATATTCATTGCCCATATAACAGCAGAATCAGTAAAATGTACATTCTAAATAGGTACATACATTCGCAGGATAGGTACTTTCTATATGTTTTACAAAAAGAAAGAACCAAGACAGACCGACCGACCGACCGGCAAGGCGGCAACAACCATCGCATCGGCCGGGGCGCAGCATAGCGATGATTCGAGCCAGCCAACCGCGCAGCGGGTATTAAAGCGATGCAACTTGCAGGTTGAAAGGCTAAAATCAAAGGTGGAATTACAGAGATGGCAAAAGCAAGATGATCAGAAAAGAAGAAGAAAATGAGGAAAGTGGAGCTGGAGGGGGAGGACATGAGGCTATTCCAACATGCGGTGAAATTTCAAAATATAAAAAACAGAAAAGAAATCGAAGACCAACCCAAACTAAATCAAGCTGAAAAAATCGATCGCAAGATGGAGAAAGAAATGTGTAAACGCGCAGCGGGGAGGATACACAATATTCCGAAGATGTATAGGTAGGCCCTAAGTCAAGCAAACACGTACCTACGCGAACCGAACAGGTATAGGCATACGAAAGAGCGCACCGAAACGAGCAAGCCCAGTGAGAAAAAAAAAGAAAAAGAAAAAACAGGTCTTCACTCTGCTGCAGAGCTGATCGAACTGGATTTTCATTTTCAGGAGTCCAGTAAAGATCGAAGATGTCAATAATAATTACCTCCATTAAAACCTTACAAAAAACTTAAACGCCAAACAAAAAGAAAAGAAGACGTGAAAAGTTGCCCAACATAAAGAGTTCCAGATTTTCAAAATTCGGTTTGAAGTTTGGAAAGTTCAGATTTTCAAAATTCATTTTGAAGTCTGTGACAACTTCAGCACAATAACTGCCTTCACAATTTGCCAGAACACTAATCAAGTCCAAACAGCCTGAAAACATGAAACTAACAATCGGTATAGGTAATTTCTTTTCGCTCGTTTTCCCTCGGGGTATTTCAGAAAACCGCCTTGGACTGAATGAACTCGTCCAAGGTCTACGGCGGTTTTCTGAAATACCCCGATGGAAAACGAGCAAAAAAAAGAAATTACATGAAAACAACCCTGGACAATTCGCTAGACGTACAAGAAGGATGCTGAAAAACCCCCCTTCCGGCAGATTGTGATGCAGTATGTCATCAATTCATCATCCTGTGGAGAGTCACTTGAGTCTTTGACTCATCAAGACGGCCAAGTGTCTCAAACCAAACCTTTGGAAAACGAAACAAACTTTTGATCTGCATGAGCATTCGCGATAGGAGGTCAACCTCAAACGAAGTTCCAATCAAAGGTTCCGACTTTCCTTCGGAATTGGCATTTTTCCAATGTCACGAGTTGGCCTTTTCAATCTGGCTTTTCCTTGCGAGAACGATTTCCTTTTTCCTTTCCCTTTCCATTTTTTTTGCATCGAAGCCAGAAAATGTCGCACCCGTTTTCGTCCAAAAGCAGTGGAAATTCCAAAAGAGCAAATTGAAGCAGGCGAGTTCCGAGGAAAATCGAGCGTTTCTTCTGCTTTCTCTGCCATCAATCACATCGTGATGAATCGCAAGGCAGCGATTCTGATCGAGCGCCGACCAAGAGAAATATGACAGCCGTTCCTGTACAACGGCACTCGACAAGAATTGAAAACCTCATTGGGACTCGGCGTTGATTGGAACCTTTCGAAATCACCATTCTCTACGTCGAAAACTTCCCTGCTTTTCGAAAACCCTGCTTTTCGCTGAGTCAAGGATCAAAAACTGCGTGGTAATAGATGCGAATGGGTCATGCATCATGGCCATGCATCATGAGCAAATTTACAACGAAGCAGGGGTGTGCAAGACTGATGCGAGCACGATGACTTTGAAGGAAATGTGGTCAAATCATAAATTCATCTTCAGAAAACGCAACAGGGAATCACAGGGAACGCCATTCTGCATGGGACAAATCCAGGAAACACGCAAGATATCTGTCGTCGAATCAGCTGCCTCCTTTTTTTTGGAGAATTTTCTGACAATTTTTTGGCAAAAGAAAATAAATTCTTGAAACGAATCAAATTGCTCGAAAACGCAAACCTTTTCAATTAATATGTTGAAAAATTGGTATCGTTGTTGGGATGAATGCGTCTCGCAACAAAAGATTGTGCTGCCTCCCCCACATGGTTCTTGTGGAAATTGGTTGACACCAAAATCGCCGGTGAGCCTGGCTTGCTTTTCAAGACAATTTCTGGTCTTTTTCTGTTTTTGGGTCTCCGCAGAAGGCTCCATCAGAATAAATTGAGCATTGTTGCATTTTTTTTCTTTTATTTTTTCATATAAGCAAAAGCCAATTTTATTGAATCGAATATTGAAACGGCTCCAAAAAGGAAAAAACGTTGCGTGGAGTGGCCAACGCTTTAGTCCAGACAAACAGGCTTGGGTACAACGTCTGGTCGCAGAACCACAACAAAATTTGGTGGACGAAAGAGCCAAAAACACGCCTTTTCTTTCCAGACGGGAGCGCAATTCAAGAACGGACGCCACGGCCACATGCACTTTTCAGAAACGACAGACAGACAAGACATATAATTTCCGGAGCCATATGTATACTATTCGTATTGGTCTGAAGTAAAGGAGTCCAGGATGCATTTGGATTATCGTTATTATTGTAATAACCGTATAATTTCGATTCCGGAAAAGTTGATCCACGCAGATACATACCAAGCGCAGCACTCTTTCTTGCTGGTCGAATAATGCTCTGTGGTCGTATATTCGGTACTATCTATAGGTATGCACGTATACAATGATGTGCTGAATCAAGGAGCCCAATTAGATTTTTCTTTATCTCTTTTTTCTGTACTTTGAGAAAATGCATCGCAATGCAAGCTGATAGAAGTGCAGAGAGGCCAAGAAAGAACGGAAGAAGACCGAGGCGAAAAAAAAACAACAAAAAAGAGGAAAGAACGATGGATAATAGAAGAAAAAAATTGCAGCCAGAAACAAAACATGGGAAGAGAGGAGATACCAACAGAAGAGAGAGGAGATACCAACAGAAGAACAAACAGGTTCGGGAAATCGGAAAAAGTTTTGACCAAGTTTTGACTGGCTGGCATCATTTCAGCGTTGTCGAGAGAGACGGATTTGCACTGACAAGCAAAGAAAACGACAAGTCAGATGAAGATCATCCCCTTTCTTTTTGTCCACACAACACGCGGTCACCATGACCAAGGGTCGCTTTGTTGCGGTGCTTCACTTCAAGCTCACTTCAAGGGCTGGATTTAATCATCCAATTGCAAGGGTATGAAGGAAAATCCGATGAAGAGTCTGCACGCCTTCTTACTCACAAAGGATCATAGCATCGGCCAAGGCAATGTAACCTTGGCCCACCTTACATAGCTGCATGTGAAGTAACTCCTGCGTGTATCTACAGGTGCTCATTCTATTCAATACACATGAAGTTTTCCTGGCGTCCTTTGAAAAGTGATGATTGCAGAAAGTTGTTCATGGGTTGGTTACAATTTGCCTCCCTTCCTAAGATGTTCTGTGAAGGCAAAGAATCCATATGCAAGAATGACAGAAGTGCGCAAAGGCGATAAGTCGAGAGATGGGTGAGTGAAGATGCGGGAGAGAAAAGAAAACGCGAGAAGCGGGGAGAAAGCAAAGGAGAGGCTAGGGGCGTGAGCGACAGGGAAAGAGACCATGAGCGAGGACAAGAAGTGTGACATAAAGCGGCTGCATGGAGCAAAAATACAACAAAGAGGAAGAATAACTTGTTTGAGCAGCAATTTGCGCTGGCAGTGATAATGGCAGAAGGCGGATTCCAAAGAGCAGAGACACCAAGCTGGCAGACCACATCCAGAACAACAAGAAGCAGAAATTGCTTTTATTTTTCTTTTCAAATGTGAAAACGAAAAGGGGACACACAGAGCAAAGAAAGACAAGTCCCTAGTGAAACAGAAACAGCAAAACAACAAACCAGAAATAAAAATTTTCCAGGTTGCCGGCAGTACAATGACGATGGTTGGCATGGTTACAGTTGATGATGCACCCAAAAAAACAGCATTTATACGGTTCTTTTTCGCTTGGCACATTTTATATCACTCGTTCTCTTTCTCGCATCAGAGCAGAGCAGTAACAGAGCAGGAACAGAGCCATCATAAAGCAAAGGCATCAGCCAGTCAGGGAGAAAAAGACAAGGACCATAGCGAGATTCACAGGCAGAGCAACGAATCCCATCTCGAGGGAGAAAGAAAAAAGAAATAAAACAAAATAAGACCAGAATAAAATACCGTGAAATAAGACGCAAAAATTGCTTCAAAAAAATAAGATAAGACGAGACAAGACAAGCAAAGACAGGAGCAACTGAACAAATGGGATGGTTGGTTGGTCGCTGAACCCGGACAAAAAAAAAGGAAGAGGAAGAAGAGAAGAAGAAGAAGAAGAAAAACAGAAGTCACGCTTGGGCAATAAGAGACGATTAAGCAGCATAGATATAACAGAACAAGCGCAAAAAGCAAAGACTGCTCATGCACCCATCACAATAAACTGGAATTCAAAAGCCAAAGCCTTCGTATGCACGGGAGCCAGCAAAAATGTGGATTCTGTCCAGTTTGCAGACAAAAGTATGTACGAATTTAGCAGAAATGTCCCCATCTTCTTTACAACTATGATGGGCCTACCTAATGCGATTGATTGTAAACTGAAGGCGCACTGGTTAGCCTATGTCCAGAGACGCAAAAGAAAATGTTATAAAAACCGTGAAAACGATGGTGAACTTCGATTTTGGTTTTTTTAATGGAGACCAGTTTTCCAACAATCTGTCTGGCAATAAATGATTAATTCAACAAATTCGCTATCCGTATGCAAGCACGAAACCAACCGGAATTTTGCCATTTTATCGCCAAAAACAACCGGAGATGCACCGAACTTAATGTATTGCAGTATGATGCATGTTGTGCTTGGGTCAAGTCAAAACCATTCTTATTTTAGGTCAAATTACACACGCGATAAGACAGAAAAAATGGTGACAGTGGATCCAAGCGAGCAAAAGGTGTGATTCACAAGCTGAGACCGAAAAGAAAAACGAGCGAAAAATTTCAAAAACGTGTTCTATCGAGTTTGACACATTTCGTTCAAATGACAGCAAATTTGTTCTTTTTTTCGGGCATTTTCGCCATCTCTCGAAAAGAAATAAAAAATCATCTGCGTTTGCAGGTGCATGCAGGAGACGTGGAAATCACATGTGCAAAACCACGCATTCCGGAAACCCAAGGACACAGATTGAGATTGTCATTCTCATAATGGTGGACCAGTTCCAGCAGCGCAGAGGAAATAATAAATTTGCGCAAATACGAGCAACAAGCAAAACTTCCGAGCACAAAAATGGATGAAGCGGAAAATCGCAGGAAAAAATGAGGCGGCCCGAGGCCGGGCCGGGCCGCAGTTGGTATACTCGTATACGAAGAGCCCAAACGTCATTTCAAAGACGGGAAATAAATTTATTGCAGTCATGCACACATTTTATGTAAAAAAGCAGGTCCACTAGGCAGGTATAAAGCGGCTGTTGAGTTTTAAACAGCAGAAAAATTGGCCCAGCAAGATTTTTCACACATTTTATAATTTTAATTTTTCAATTCCATCCTTAAGCTGAAAAAAGCATTGCGCTCACAGCATTTGCAAAATGAGAGAAAGGATACACGCACATCATAAACTGGGAATGTAATTTGCCACGGTGTTGCGAAATTTACACGCAACTCTTTTCAGCAGGTTGGCCTGCCAAGCCGCGTGGATGCACACGGCCTTCGGGATTTGTGCTACGAGTTATGCTGTGCATTGTATGTGAGAAGGTATTACAGGTTATTTTATACAAGCCATCATTGATCATAGCAACGCATCAGGCCTGAAACAATTGTTATCAGGCCTAATAGTCGGTGCTTTTCTCGATGGAAGAGCGTCTAAAGATGGGTGGCGCGCCCAACAAATATTTGTTTGCCCCAATGTATCTAAACCTTTGCCCAAATGTAAAAATTGGCATGTTCACTCGTCCCACAGATTTTGCAGCAGTTTCGAATGCTGGAAAAACACGTGCGTCCTGCCTTTTGCTGACACCCACCATTCGTGTGCTCGAGACATGTTGATGTGGGGGACCATTGGGACCATGCTGCCATGGAACCAAATGTTTCACAAACATCCCATCCTATCTTGATGCACGCATTTATCAGTTGATGTGATGGCCAACGAGACAGACAATGTGTCATGTTTCATGTGGAATAATTTGGGTTGACACCTTTTTCAAAAATAGGTACCCGCAAATAGGAAAATTGGCAAAAACAAAAGCAACGCCTTTCAACAGGTCAATAGTTATGTACACTTTTACGCATTGAGTTTTGCCAGGGCTGTCGCAGAAATATTTTCCGGCAGCCTTCTCTTTTTGTAATGCATGTTAACGATATTTGTTGATTGAGTCAGGTGAAGCTTGACTGTTGTTTTCGTGCTAATCGAAACACATTGCTTATCTTTTGAAGCCAGCGACCTTTGGCATTTTGATGTCGTCAAGACGACTGAAGCTCCATGTGAGAAAAGCCTGGCCTGTTGGCGATAATAGCATCTGCAGCCGTCTTGAAAAAACAATAATTCGAATTTCACAAAATCATTTTCACAAAATCATACAACAGGAATTTAAAAACCAAAAAAAAATATATACGATGACCTGTAACATGCCTTACAGAACGAGAAAGCCGCCGGGAAATTTGATTTCTGCATGGGCCTGGCAAAACTCAATGCGTTAAAGTGTAATACGTATAATCGTTCCAGCAGATGGGAAAATCCACACAATGTTTGTGGAGATGTCTGAACAACAAAATAATGAATGAGAATGCTTTTTATGAGTTTCTGGAAAGATGTTGCAAAGTGATGTAAAAAAAACTCTACAAAAATATTTGTTATTATTGGTCTGGTCGGCCAAAGTGCACACGTCAAACAACGAAGAGGCTGATGTCATCGCTGAAGTGATGGCCAAACCCAAACGCAGCAGCATTTGAAGAAAGGCAGCTGCCGGTTTTGGTGAGCACATTTCTTTCACCAATTTGGTGGTCAATGAAATCAATAAAAACAAATTCAAGGAGAAACCATGCATAAACGACACACAAATGCCACCGGATTGACTGCAGGCAAAACAAAGGGCACAAATCGACAGAAGCCGAAGCAAAAGATGCATGCGGCAAGCGAATCATCAACCCATTAAGCAAGTCCATTAAAACGGAGATCGCAAAGAGATGAGGTAAAGTACCTCAAACATGTTCATTCTATCAGTACGGGATATTCTCGTTTCATTTGCACCGAGTGCCCAAACGTTTCGCAGCAAACATTTACATATTTTCATCAAAAGAATCATCAACATCATGATGTTTTGTTGCGTATAGGAATCGTCAAACTTTTTTTCGAAACGACAAATCAGCAAAAACGAATCCGGTTCGCAACGCAACTGCCAAGTTACTTGCTCAAAAGAAATGATGAGAAATCAGCCACCAAAAAGACAGAGGAAAGAGAGACAATCGCCAAAATGACAAGAGTTCAACAATTCAACAAATTGAAATCCAGCAAAGGGGTCGATTTCCGCAATAACACAACAATTCACATCCAAACCGAAGATTGGGAACTGGCCAACGAGAAAAAGTAAAAGAGAAAGAGAAAAAAGAGAAAACGAACCGAGCAAACTTGTCCTTCTCGACGCCACCTTCCTCGTCAATTCGGCCATATTTCTCACTGCCAACATCATCCTCGTCCGATCTGCAAAGCACAGAAACAGAGAGCACAAAATCTCATGAGAGCGAAATAAATCTTTTATGAAGATGCGATGGATGACGTATAAAATGTGTCCATTTCTTTCCGGAAAATGGTACCGACGTTTGGGCATTGAATTTTAGTTGCGCGCAGGAGATGAACAATAAAGCGAAATGGCGAAAGGCCAACTGAATGAGAAAGAGTTGCTTGCTCTTCACCCATTTTCGCCTGCAACAAAGAAAGGTTCTTCCAAATGTCCAGCATGTCGCTTTCGGCCAGCAGTCATCAGACAGGCAACCATTTTTATGTTTTTGTAAATTGTATGCATGCATGGGCCCGCAAGACACAAGAGGAAAGTCCTTTCTTCGTTTTCAAACACATTGCACAACGCAGCGCGCGACAACATGAGATCATAAGCGCCACTAAAAAATAAAACAGTCGGTGCAGAAATGCTCCGACCCGACAAAAGAAAAAAAAGAAGAAAAGCAGCCGCCGAATTCCAACGGCATGGGGGAAAAAAGACCGGAAAAGGGTGAAATAATTGCGGCAGGAGGTTCACCAATTGGTAGGGAATGCAAGAAGCGCAGTAAAAAAATAAACGATGGCAGAAATGTGCCCTCTTAACGGCCCATTTCCAAGAGATTTGTTGAGCCAATAATCATGAATGGCCCAGCAACTTTTTCAGAAGTCAGGCAGAAGACGACTCTTTTGTTCTCATAAACTGCGCTTTGTGCAAGTACAGGGTGGCCCAAAAAAAAGTATACCGAAAATGCTTTTTGCAATTCACAGGTGGATTTTTCATTATTTTCTTTTCTTTTGCAACAGTTTTGTGTTTGACAAGAAAGTTATTTGTTGGAGTCCAATTTTCTACATCAAACCATCTTTTTAAAGCAGAGCATTGCTTCCACGGGATGGAATAATGAACTTTCATGATTTTGGCATGTTGTTTCTCCAAATTTTGATTTTTTAGACCTGCATCAAAAAGGGTCATCATTTCTGGTGGGTTAGAAAGGCAACTACCCCTTCTTGTCAAAAATTAGTTCCCCTGGTATTCGCCAGACCAGCTCTCGCCTGTGATTTTAGCTCCCAATTCTGTGAAATCAGCCTCTGTAACACCATTATTGCACCCAAAAAGTTCGTTAAATTTTCAAAAAATGTCTTCCGTTTCTGGGAGTCTGCTCACCCCAAGATCCCAATCCAAGTGGTCCAACCGTCATTTCTCCACTTGAGCCTGGCACCTCTGCGCCCATTAATAGCTAATCAGTGGGCTGCGGCCGCAGAGCGGGCCCATTCAGGGCCGGCAACTGATAACATTCTCTCCCCAAATGAAAACTTGAAACGACGTCCCTGACACCAACTAAAACTATCCATTTCGGCAATGGGAGACAAATTCATGCTCTGTGTGTGTCTGCACAGAGCCACTAAACGTAAAACCGGTCAATCAGGCCAGCATAAAAGCAGACGAACGGAAAAAATGCAGTGCATGAAAATCAGGCCATAGAGAAGAAATAAAAAAAACTGATCAGCTTTTGCAATCAAGCCAATTGAAGCAATTTTCAAACAGAATTATGGGGTTGGTTGCTCCATCTGCTGTTCCTTTCTCTTATACTCACCAAATCTGAGGTCATTTTGGAGAAAAAACATTCCTAACTGTAATTAGAAGGAACAAAATAATGTAAGCATTTCGGTATACTTTTTTTGGGCCACCCTGTATAATGATCTGGACGAAGAATTATTGGAATAATTATCAATTCCATAATTTCTGTCCGTTGTATCATCAGGAATGTGGACGACACCGCACGTCCTCGAGCATAATTGCTTGGCACTAGAGAAACGAGCGCGAGTGAGTCTGAGTATCAGCCATGCCCATGCACACACAAAAATGCATAATTCGTGCAAATAAAAGGAAGGAAAAGAAGAAGAAAGAAGCCGACAATAAAACGCGCATGTATTATCCAGGCCGATTTTGGTTCTGAAAGTGATTTCAATAATTTATTTAGCTGTTTTCAAAATGAAAACAGGTGCCTCCGGCAATCATGGCTCAATTGTTTTCTTTTCGAATGCCCCGGTGTTCCCGTTTTGATCCACAGATAACAAAAACATTTCAATTGCCGTTTTGGCAAAAGTGTCGACACAAGGTCCAAATGGTTTCACTTTCAAACGCTGACAAGGTCCATGGTCCATTCCGGAGGGGATTGCTTCGGGCCTTCTTTTCAGAAGTAGCGGAATAAGTTCGGTAATGTAACACATTTATAAAAAAACGGGCAAGTTTGAAGTTTTCGAATTGGCATGAAGAAGCCTGCTGCCCTGCGTTGTCGCAAAACTCCAAAAAGTGGAGCAAAGGGCAGAACTATCCTAATGTTGAATATAGTCCGTGAAAATAAAACCGCAGGGACAACGAAACTGCGAACATGTCTATCTCAGTCATCCCTTGATTTGCCATAGAGTCGCAGGAACGTGAGGAGGGAGTCTGTTGGTTCGCACCTGAGTTTGGGGGGCACAGACCACAAGCGCAATTATAGCACAGTATACTGGCGGCGGAAAAAGATTACCCATACATGTGAAAAATTTCCATTCTTGAGATTTTAGCAAAAACTCCATGCTGTAGAAATAAAAGATCCTCTTTCATCACTAATGTCAAAATCTGACACCTCTAGAAAGCCCCGTTGCAATTTGGCGCTTTAATTTCTACCAAATGCATAAGAGTAAAAAGAAAGAAAAAAAAGTTTCGGAGGCAACAGTTAAATGGGAAAAACACATGTATGAGTAATCTTTTTCCGCCGCCACTATACACCAGGGAAAAGGGGGGAAGCGATCGTCAGGTAAGTATGCATTTTTGCTTGTGGTCCAATCCTCTGAAAGCGCGTAAAAATTCCATTTTCCCTGAAGGCATCACCGCAGCAAAATGAAAACACAATGTGACTCGAAAGTTGTTATGAACGCGCAGATTGATAAATCGATTTTCTGAAGGCTCCAGCATCCGTTCTGTGTCCGGAAACACGTTCTGGAACGGTTTCGGACACACCATGTATGTATGTGAGCCAGCAGAATAAGCTACAGAAGCAGTAGCTTTAGCTAAGAAAAAAAGAACAATAACGAACAAGCGCATTGCTGAAGCGTCAGCGGGTGGGTCCCTCAGCCATGTACCAGCACCTTTTCATTTTGAAGACAGAAGCAGTAGGCTCTACCAACAGCAAAAAAGTGTTAATTTAAAATTAAACTTTTAATTTTGAGAAAACTGTACAGTACAGTACATTTCTGTCTTTCTTTTTCTTTCTTTCATTATTCCGCTTATTAGGCACGCAGGTATTTTGTATTACAGCAAATAAACTCGCAGGATCTCTCGGTTTGAAAATGCATGAAGTGAAGAAGCTGGGCGCACTGCACTGCAGAGCAACTGCAGACGACGATGGTAACCCGAGGCGAAGAGAGAGACCCGCCGGAGAACGATGACTAGTATACCAATTTAACTTGAAGTGCTTTTTGCAGTACCTAAATTCGTCTTGCGGATGCTTATTAAACAACGGTTGTGCAACAAAAGGGAAAGACAAGACAAAAACGCGCCATAACAACAAAAAAGCTGTATAAAAACGAAAGGCTAGAAGAAACGTAACCTGCCCCACGCCGAAAATTCAGCAAATCCTGCCATGAAAAGGAGTTGCGCAACAAAATGAAAAAGGTGCACCAAAAAGCTGGGTATCCCTCGATCGGATGTGTATCAAAACAAACGATGCATTCAACTTGGCCCTTCAGGGCCACACCTCCTGTCGTCTTCTGCATTTATAGGTGCCTCCACAGGAGTTCAATGAAACCGAAATTATTTTCTCCACCCCCTCCTGCAGATCCCAACTTCCAAGTCCAATAAGTTATGCCAACGAACAATGACCTCCATAACCAAAACCACCCCCCCCAAATGGCGCAGACCGATGTGATTTTGACGCAACAAACAGATCGAAAAACGGTCCCCCGCAACGACGCAAGGTCGCACAATAATTCAGACGGTGAGACGCGCCAAGAAGAAAATGTTTCTCGGGCATGTTCACAAAAAAATGACGGCTCTTGTTCCTGCCAACAGCATGTTACGCTTGTCAAATGAATTCCCGGTGTTTCGACGACCTTCATGTCCCTCCAGAATTCAACATTATATTTGCGAATTGCGAGCATTGAAAACAAATCAGACTTCACATTCACAAACACATTTCTGCGGAGGGCAAATCAACATCTGGGCATATTTTGTCGGCATGCACAATGAACAAACGTTTTTGGGTATTTCAAGAATGAAAACCACTTGTTTGATGAATTCATGATTTGAATGTTTTTGTTGGCGTGATTAGGAACAATAAAGATTTTGTGTATGGCACGCATCTACCCCTATCGCATTATTTAGAACCACCACCTGATAACAATGGTTTCGGGAACAACGAAGAAAGTTGGAAGCAGAGTGGAATTGGCCTGTATTCAGAAGTTTTGCACCAAAAAGAGAAACAAAACGAAACCCAGCGTCGGCCTGCTTCACCGAGTGGTCAAAGATGTTGCAATTGGAATCCAATATGGCGGAATGGTATTGTGGTTCTGGGTTCGAATCCTCGCCGTTGTAAAATTTTTCAAATTTTGTAAAAAAATCTATCAAATTCTTTTTTTTTGATGATCAGAAAAGAACAGGAATGGGGACTGCGGGAGGGGGTCTGAGAAGCAAGAAAGGTATCCAAAACACAATAGGCGTTCTCGTTCTGTGTATGCCATAACTGAATGACAGTCGAGCACACCGTAAATTGTGATATGGAATTGGCACCGCCAAAACGAAATCAGCAATTTTGAAGTCTTTTCGAGACAGGATTAGTTAATTGGCTTTAAAAGTTTCCGCAGCATTAAAAAAGCAATTACAATACGGCAACCCGCAACCGCAATACGTTGACGTGCTATAGCCTGATGAGAAGTGTGGTGCACAACGGCAAGTGACACAGTTTCAGACACAGTTTTGACGAAAAGAAACTCAAGCTTGTTGCAAAGAATCAACGGTACAAGAGCAACCGAACAACCGGATCTGATCTGAACTTCAAAGCCACGATCCATGCAACACGATGGTGAATCTTGATGGGGGACGCATGACACACATCATAATGTTCATGTTCACATCACATCACATCACACAGGTGCCTTGGCCTTCCTGCCCACACAATCACACGTCCAAAAGAGCAAGCAGCACGCACCAGCAGACGTGTGCGTGAGCAGACTAGGCGCACGTGCCGTAATCGTGATCAGATCAACGTGCATAAGCAGACGTCATCGTTCAAAGAAAGCTCCGTTCAATATAACCGCACAAACCACGTGGGCCTTGGCAAAAATCCCAGGGAAAGAACAGGACGTGAGCAACGGTTACCTTATGATAACGAACGAAACGACCAAGGAAAGGTGAAAGTGATGATGATGATGTTCATCACGCCACAGCACAGTCAATGAACGCATCTATTGAAGAATTCCCACGATTTGGGTCGGCGTGCCACATGCATCAGGGACGACCGAGCAAGCACGTTTGCCCTTTTCCAAAAGCAAGTTGGTTGGAGACGGTCGACACCACATCCAGCGTGGTCGATGGTCGTGGTGGTCGTGAGAGTTCTTCCTGAGCGTCCTCCATCCTTCACTGCTTCCTATATTCGAATAATTCAACCATGGCCTAGATCAACAAAGAAGAATTCCATTATGTTTTTGGACAGCACGAATCTTGATCACGCCCCAAAAAGTACAGGTGCAGACAGGTCCACGATTGTTGTGCTGTGCTGCTAGTGCGCGTGGAGGGATCACGTCTGTTTCAGCAAAAGAATAAATCTGCACGACATCATCCGAAGACTCGAGTGTGGATCAACGGAAACGTGAAAGAACGAAAATGTGATGACACGTGAAGGGATGCATGTTTGGTGTGCGAAACCTGCGATGGAAAGCTGACCGTGGCACTCTGTAACAGAACTTGTTGGTGCGGATCAAAAGGACAAGAACAGCTCTTCTCCCTCCCTCAAAAACGTTTGCAACATGCATGGTGTGGAAATTATTTTGCCTCAAATGTGGACTCCGTGGTCCCAGGGTGCGTTGACATCCATCAGTGGATGGGAATGGCCGATTCAGATCATATTTCGTCTGAAGCCCAAGTCGAACATCATCATCGTGTTTGAATCCTCAAAAAAGGTCACATCATTGGTCCAAATGGATATGGAACAAACCTTGCTCACCGATGTTCATTGCCTGCGAATGCATCGGATGAAGTGGCCCACGGCAGTTCAGACAAAAAAATAGGTGAGTTACATACCTGTTTGTTCCTGCTGTCCAATTGTATGTGGGGAGAACCAAAAATGTCCTAAAAAAAGCTTGCATGTAGCTTTGTCCTGCGTAATAAGATTGTATTCGCTGGTATATCATGAGGCCAAATTGCTCTTTGCCTCTTCGAAAAGCGTCAAAATAAGATCCAACCAAACCCGCGGCTCCATTGTATGCATGAGCTGCATGCAATTTTCCATCAGCGTTCGAAAACAATAGGCCGAACCGAAGGCAGCAAAGAGACGGGGCGATATATTACATTTTTTGAAAACGGCATAAGACCATCAGCCAGCCAAACACAGCACGCCATGAGCATAAGAGCAAAGCAAGAGTCACAGACTGCCATAGCAGCAGAAATTCCAAATAATAAAGCTTCCAAAAGCAAATAACGCTGCAGTGTAGAGCAGAGGAGCAGAGTAGAGGCGGAGGAGGAGGCCACAGGCCTGCAATGTTATTGAAAGAGGCGCAATGCAATTTGGAGGAGGCATAAGCATAAAAAACGAACGAAAGAACCAGAATAACAGCACGAAACAAGAGCCAAAATAAAAATAAAAAAATAGAAACGAAAAATGCGCACTGACAGTATCATTATTGATCAATTTTTTATATGGAACATAAAAAGGCACATAATAAAAGAGACGAAATAGATTTCCAGCTAAGATAAGAAAACTGGCTGCTTCAATATAGCCATACACACACCAAACGAAGGCACGTGAAATGTAAAAGAACGCCTCACCAACAAAGAGCTTATTAAGGCTTAGAACTGACACCACTTTGTGCAGAGATACGTATTACGCGACTGCGGTCGAGGAACTGTGGAGACTTTCTCGGGCGAAATCTACATCAAGCGGTCGGTCTCGGATTAGCAGAAAAAAGTCTAACCGTGGACTAGAAAGAATAAGTTGCGCTACAATTTGCGAGAAAACCCTCAGCACAAAACAAAAGAGGCAAAAAGGAAAAAGGAAAAAAGGAAAGCAATATAAAAAAGAAATTCAAGATTCTCAAACAAGAACAGAAATGCTTCTCTTCTCAAACAGAAAGAAAATCTCTTCTCAAAGAAGAACAAAAAGACGGCTTTTCACCCCAAAAATGATCATCAAAGGTTCCGTTCCTCATGCCTCCTAATGAAATATTCGAGCCAGCATTTTCTGTGGTAAAAGGTCTCAAGCTTTCAAACACACACTGCCGACAGAAAGTTCAATGCACATTGCAATTCCTTTTCTCCAAGAACACTTCGGGAGTGGAATTCCCTCCCCAAGGATTCACATTTGCTTGTTGCCGACTTTGCAACCCAGAAAGTAGATCTTTCTATCCCATTAATTTACTTATTTGAATTGATCCTTTGTCTCATAAGGACTCGTATCGCAGTCAATCTTGCGCGTTATTAACATAGATCGGAGGGACCCAAATAAATGGAGAAATCTCATTATGTCGACACTCGACAGACTCGCGAAAAAATCGCAACATAGGAAAAGTGCCAAAAGAAATGTCTGCAAGGAAACAACAACCAGCAAAGGGTGAGTAAGAAGGCAACCAATCAAAAATTCGCCCTGATGAAACTGCTCATCGAAAACCAAAGGGTTTTTTGCGTCACTGTGAAACTAATACGCGCGTCCAATGTTACCATCGTGCGCTCACCCCAACACGAATTCCCGAACAAATTTTTCTGTATGCATGTTGTTATGCAAGCGTTTGTTTCTCATCCTGAAGTGCTCCGGCGCATTCACAAGTTGGCTTTCTGCTGATTTTTTTTTAATTTTATTATTTTTTTTTTTTTTTTTGAAATCCCGCACGATTGGCGGCATTTTCAGACCAATCGTTATTTCCATTTTGGAACTAAAATGCGGCCCGCGGATAACAGACACCTGCTACCACAGCTTCTTTTTCTAATGGCATACGCTGCAAAGGTCTTCTTGACTGATGTTTATGGCTCATAGTTGGTGGAGCAGCAGTTTTCAAAAAAAATTCAGGTCGTTCGAACACAGTTCCGTACAGGAGGTGAGGATACAAAAACAAAACGAGACAAGACGCAAAAGTCGAAATAAAATTAAACGAGAGCGGAGAGAGAAGGAAACAATAAAAATAAATAAATCAATGAACAACAACAGTTTGCAATACAAGAGTAAAAAAGATAAGACTCACAGATAACAAAGATATGGGAACGAAGTCTCGCTCCCAGCAAAAGACAGATCAAAATAAGACCAACCACTTCACACCGCACAAACGTTACAGAGAAATCCTTCATGCCGACAATCGACACATCAGAGATTGTCCAAATGTTCAAATCGTGACAGAATCATCAAACGACAAAGCAAAATGAATAAAATACAAAAGTGTGACAACTAACTAAACGAATAAGCTGAGGGCCAAAAGAACCAACACAACACAACACAACCCATATAGGAAGGGGCAGAAACCCACCAAGAGCCTCTGGGCAACGGTAAAATAAAAGTAAATGAACTGGTTGATCGGGTGGAGTTTCGATCATGGAAGACAAAGTGGCTCTGTCAAAGAGGGAAGAGAGCCACATCGTAGGACTCTGGAGACGGCAAATACCAAAGGAAACAAAGACATACCTACGGGCATAGGTATAAGCCATAACCGCACATATTTGAACTCGTAATGGAATAAATTTGAGAAGGAATCAAACTGCATGCTCTGTGCAAGAGGGGAGAGATAGCACCGCCACGATGAAGAGACAGTGTGAAGCAAAAACAAAAACGACGAAAACCAGTTGAATGTTTCAACAAACGTAATTGCCAAACCAGTATAACAACCATGAAACAAATCAGAAATGGCAAACTAAACGAGGTTGGAAAACTTTTCGGTTTCGGTGAACGACATTTTCGGTGAACTAAATGTCGATCCTCAAGGATGATAAAAATTTTGACGTGCGCCTGACCGATTTTTTGACATAAAATCGAGTCTTGGTAAGGTATGATGTATTGTGCTGTTATAAAGCCTATAATAGGTAGATAATGAAAAACGAAGATCGAATTATAATACTGCGGGTAGGTACAGTTTGTGGTCGAACAAACAATGAAATATCAGTCCTCAGCTCAGCAGTATTGCGTCAAGAGGACAACCGCGAATGTGTAGACCCGAATGGTCCGACATTCGATCATTTCTCAAAAGTCACACAATGACATTTGCACAGGGTATGGTGCGGTGCAGTGAACATGTGCGACGAAGTGCAAGAACACTTTCCCCGATCAAATGCTCAGCCATCCCC
Source organism: Sinentomon sp. SZTP_YWyxl (assembly GCA_030068105.1). Classification (NCBI taxonomy): domain Eukaryota; kingdom Metazoa; phylum Arthropoda; class Protura; order Sinentomata; family Sinentomidae; genus Sinentomon; species Sinentomon sp. SZTP_YWyxl. The sequence continues at coordinate 18,558 of JASGXE010005484.1, forward strand.
AGCATGGAGTACACCAGCCTGCCACAACCAAAGGATAAAAATAAAATCCTTTTTTTTATCTCTTTGGCCACAACTTAGTTTTTCATATTTGACGTTTATTGCAAACATTTTTGTGCAAACATTCCACCTGCAATGAGTCAGCAATGATTGAAACAATCGAGTAAAAAGAATAAAAAAAAAACACTTGAAAAGCGTGGTCATTTTTTACTTGAGGGAAAATGCATTCCACATTTGTCAAATGCGGGTTTTCCGAACGGGGCGATGGACAAACTTCCAAACGGACATTCTTCCAAACGGACATTCTTCCAAAAGCAGTTGCACGGAACCGGACAATCTTCCAAACGGACAAACCTCCAAACGGACATTCTTCCAAACGAAGAAACACCAACCCGGACAAACTTCCAAACGGACAAACCTCCAAACGGACATTCATCCAAACGAAGAAACACCAACCCGGACAAACTTCCAAACGGACATTTCTCCAAACAGAAATTCTTCCAAAATGCACAAGCACCATTACTGCTGGCAGTACATGGTGCCGCGAAACAACTGACCGAATTTTTTAGCTTTTTTTCTCTTTCGTAGATAATTTCTTGCTGATTCTCCTGACTGGGGAAGGAGAGAAGGGCATGTGTGTGCAAAATGCAAACTTTCAACCATGTCGAAATGAACTGAGCAATGAGCAAGTTTCTGAGCCGAAGAGTTCGTTTCGACATAATTTCGCGCTCAGGGCAACAGTGTTTTACCAGATGATTTTTTGTGTTTCAAGCAGGCAATTGTCTGAAAAAAGCCATTTTCATGCTGGTCAATTCATTTGGTACCTGCAGATGGAGGCGAGGCTGTGTTTTTGTGAAATCTTCAAATCTATGAAATAGTTGCGTCAGTTTGTCATCACCATGACAGCATCAGTTTTTTTTCGTGAACTTTGGCTGGAGTGTTTCTCACAGAGTGGAATTGTCAGTTACCAAATTTTCCAGTGGCATTGCAACGCTGACAAGAGCGCGTGTGCATTTGAGTTTGTCGATATTCTGCTTTTTCAGTTCTGATTTTTGCACTTCTATTTTCGGCCTTACGGGCTAGGTCGAATTGGGAATCGACGAAATGAGCACCTGCAATTCGCTTGAGTTCGGTGCTCAAGGGTGGTAGCGTGTGGCAGCCAGAATCACGCTCGGCATGCTCTATGCCGTTTCCGAACTAACGGGACGCATGCGAAGTGGGATTCGATGAAATGACCATCTGCAATTGGCTTGAGTTTGGTGGTCCTGGGTGGTGGTGAATGACAGACTGAAACTATAATTGGGCCACAAAGCAAAACGGAAATTGCGGTGAAACCAACAACCACCCAAACTTGCTGCAAAAACCACCCAAACCAGCTGCCTTTTGGCACCTGGTTTGGGTGGTTTTTGGCCTTGTGGTGTGTTGTGGCATGTTTTGCCCAATTGTGGCCTGCTGTGCCTTGTTTTGCCCCGTTGTGGCCCTGATGTGCCCTTTTACTCCGTTGTGGCGTGGCCCTGTTGTGGTCTGTTGTGTTGACTGTTGTGCGCTGTTGTGGCCTTTGTGGCATTGGTTTGGTCTGTTCTGACCTGCAGTGTGCCCTTTTTGCCCCGCTGTGCCCCTGCTGTGGCCTGTTGTGCGCCATTGTGGCCTTTTTGCCCAGTTGATGACTTGTTTTGGCATGTTTTGGCTCGTTGTGGTCTGTTTTGGCCTGTTTTAACTTGTTTTGGCCTGTTTCATGTTTTATCAATTTCCCATTTTTGGGGTTTCTTCCACAAAAACGTGAGCAAAACGCGAAATAAATATCAAATCATACGCAGGTACCAAATACTGTTTTGTACGTTTCATAAAAATGGTCGCTGAGATGCCATTTGGCTCATTGAAATGAAAGGTATTGCCACTTTTGTTTTTTTTTTTTTTTATTTCATTGTTGTAAGTCACCCTGTTGATTCTGATTCTCCAAGCATAAGAGACGAAACACGGAACCGGACAATCTTCCAAACGGACATTCCTCCAAACGGACATTATTCCAAACGAAGAAACACGGAACCGGACAATCTTCCAAACGGACAATCCTCCAAACGGACATTCTTCCAAACGAAGAAACACCGAACCGGACAAACTTCCAAACGGACAAACCTCCAAACGGACATTTTTCCAAACGAGGAAACGCCGAACCGGACAAACTTCCAAACGGACAAACGTCCAAAACTTATTTTTTGGAAGTTTGTCTGTTTGGAAGATTGTCCGATTGGAAGATTTTACGCGTCCCCTTCCGAACGCGTGGACACGGTCGTCGAAATTACTTCAAAACTGATAGCAGACATCATAAAAGCGCATTTAGACGGCAAGGAAATGTTTCTTCCTAGCAGGAAACGTCCTTACAAGGATCGCGTTGATTTCCTTTCCTTGCCGTCTGTGGACAGAATTCTTCCCAAACGGGATCCTTTCGAAAAAGTTAAAAATCTTGAACTTTTGGTAAGGAAAACAAAGGTGCCGCCGATGGTTGGCAAGGATTTTGTGCAAGAACTGCCTATGTCGCAGTGATGGCCAGGATTTTCAACTTTTCGAAAGGAAGTCAAATGCAGTGACGCTTCTTTTATGACCGCATGCGAACATCGACCCTCCCTCCAAGTACCAGCTCCGGTTGGATCAGCAGAAGGCATTCTTGCATGAAAGAAAGGGAACCTGAATAGCAAAAAAGAGGGGTGATCTCATGTGTTCACCATGGCAGGCGAATTCAACGCAGCCAAACAGAACATCTCTTGCGTCGTCCCCTCTTCTCCTTCTTTTGTTTACTCTGGAGCGGAGTTTGTGGTCCTCGCAAGGATCTATCCTTCCGCCCGTCTTTACACAGCACGCAAGGATTCTTCCTTGCAAGGACGTTTCCTTACCAAAATGACCAGGATATTTCCTTGTCGTCTAAATGCGCTTTAAGCGAGCCACAAGTCGAAACAGTATCAGTTGAAAAAGGCTGCATGCACTGCGAAAGGGTCGCCGGAAAATCCCCCCCACGGAACTTCCTCCCCACGGAATATCCCCCCCACGGAACATCGCCCCCACGGAACATCCCCGTCAAATACAAATCGGAATATCGCCCCCACGGAAAATCCCCCCCACGGAATATCCCCCCACGGAACATCCACGTCACGGAACATCCCCCCCACGGAATATCCCCGTCACGGAAAATCCCCGTCACGGAAAATCCCCCCACGGAAAATCCCCCCCACGTAATATCCCCGACAAGGAGCGTCAGCAACAACTGCAGACAGTCGATCTCACAAAAGAAACAAACAATCATTTCATATGCCGGACATCCACGATATCATTTCTGCCGAATTTGAGCAATTGAAATGTATTATTCAGTTTGATCAATGGTTTGCAACCTTTCAATCATTTCCGCCTTTTCGTAAAAGATAAGACTCTGTGTTCCTCCACCATTCGGCCCTGATGAGTCATGGTCGTGGAAATTTTCTGAAATGGCGTTCTTGGACTGCAACGGACAGAATGCAATACCTGTTTACATTCTTTCTTTTTGGACGGGTTTTTGAGGGATGTCGGCTGGAAAAAAAAGACTTTTCTGTCGTGAACGATTCTTTCTCAAGAAGTTCGTATATGCCACGACTTCTTAGTTCTTAATCCATGCTCCAGTCCCATTTCGGGTCGGCATTTATTGATTAGATGGAGAATATTGTCACAAAATGATAATGGAGACAATCCAGGTGTCGAATTTGCAAGTCCAAAAACTCTAAAAGAATCGCACCCAGCCGCGCCCAGAATTCTCCATGTTCGACACCCATTTTGTTCCTTTTTTCCCGCATTTCAATGGCTTTTTTTACCTGACCGCAAGTGAATTCTCCTCTTGAATTGTCTTTCCCCTTTTACTGCTGCATCTTTTGACATTTGTGCAAACATCTTTAAACGGCATTTTCTTGTTTTATTTCAAGATGTTTTAAGATGTTGACGTGTGCCACCAGGAAATTTGTGACGATTTGCAATAACAATCATCATGAAAAGTAAAATGTTTCTGAAATTTCTTGAAAACTGTGCGCTCAGTTAGAGAGCGTTTCCGACAAGTGTTTTGTGGACTGCTTTCCCGTAAGTTTCTTTTTTTGTGTTCTGGAAATCGGAGCCTAGGCGTATTCATCGGGACCCATGTAGGCTTATATTGATGATTATTAATGTGATACCCATCATCCAGGTGTAAGACGAGCTTAGAACATCAATTGCGTCAATCGTTTGATCTTTCATGAAATAACATCTTGTGACGGGGATATTCCGTGGGGGTATTCCGTGGGGGGGATGTTCCGTGGGGGGGATGTTCCGTGGGGGGGATGTTCCGTGGGAGGGATATTCCATGGGGGGATATTCCGTGACGGGGATATTCCGTGGGGGGCATTTTCCGAATTCTGTCATTATTTGGAAAGTTTGGCTTTGGAGGATGACGTCATCTGAGAATTTGGAAAAATGACGGGGATGTTCCGTGGGGGCGATTTTCCGTGGGGGGGAAGTTCCGCGTTCCCCTGCGAAACGTCCAGGTGATAAACCGCACAGGCAAGGAAACAAGGAAAAGGGGCCAGCGCTGCACATGTTCTTAGGCAATTAAAGGAATCAAGAAGATATGGCATCAATAAAGAAAAGTACGGATAATTGGAGTTGATTAGTTTGCAAGCTTTTTGCAAGCCAAAACCGCCCAAGAAAATGGATCGAGGCCTGGCCAATTTGCGACAGCGCCAATCTCATGTTGCGGAATTGCACATGAGAGCCTCCCCAACGAAGCAGACATAAGGGGGAATCAAGAGACAAGCGACATGTCAGCAGCAGTGACAGAAGATATCCGAGGCTTTACGTATGGAAACAGCAATGATTAC
>JASGXE010005485.1:0-35077 GCA_030068105.1 Sinentomon sp. SZTP_YWyxl
ATTTGATGGAAAAAGAGGTCTCAAAAAGTTCCCCAAAGATCGTAGGTCAACATTTGCACATCATGACTATTCATGTAAAGATCTTTACTCCGATTCCGACTCAGAAGAAAAAACGTTAAAAGTGGGTTTCTTCGGTGGGGGTGGTAATACTTATGTTCTGTGGATCAACTGTAAACTTCCCAAAACTACTTCGGGCAGGACCTTTTGGGGAAATATCTGCAAGAGTAGAAGAAAATTATTGGCGATTTCTATCGATTTCATAAAATATTTAGTACTTTTGCTCCTATTTGAATCATATTCGCAATGCTGATTGGTTATGTTAGACCGATAACACGAGTGATTTTTGCATTATCTTTTATAAATAGCGGGATTAGGCTTTGCAAGTTTCTTCAATCGTAGTTAATTTAGGACACGAAGGCTTTCCAATAATGCCACAGTATCTTCGATTCATCCATCATAACTACAAGAACTTTGGCCTGTTTGCTGCTATATTAATTTGCGGCATTTGCGGCCACCAAATGTGTCGGATTATCAGCTATCAAAATATACAGCAGATGGACCAAGACGGTAGACGATATCCCACAGCTAGCATGACTTCAAAAGGGTCAATGCTTTCGAGAGAAATTGCTTCTCCTGAAAAGATAGAGAGTTGGAAAAGGCGGAAGAGAAAAGTGTATATGGAGAGGCGGAAACAGGTTGAAGACCTTTGTCGTCAATATCACATTGCTCTCGATCCGGTAATAGAGAAGACAACATGGAAAGGCCGAACTGGTCACCATGCTGGAAGTCCAGGTAAGCTTAATATGGTTCTGAAAATGCATGAAAGACTACTTTGAACAAATTCACAATGCACAAATTCACAAAAACAAATTCGCAACGCTCAAAGCACAATCTATCGCTTCTCACAAAATGCGTTCGTGTTAAAAAATGCAGAAATGAATACTTCTTCTGGAACTGAACACATGGATCTTCTGCAGAGAAACCGAAAACGTATTTTCCCTACAAAAAGAACTTGAATGCAATATCCTAGTTGTTTAAATAAATCCATCTGAATCACTCCTTTTTTGGCAACCGATAACAGCTTAAAATTCCACTTAGTTCGCATAAACACCGCAGGAAGAGTTCGCAAAAAGTTTTTTTTTAGATTAAAACGTTTGATATTTTAGATCTGCCTGACTGAGAAGAAAAGATCAATAAACTGAATAATTCTGACGATGTTATTCTTGGGAGTTTATTAAATTTTTTTTATTTGTTCTCGAGGCGTATGCCTCACATAAGAAAGTCATGACCATTACAATAGAACGAAAGGCATGCAAACATAATATTAGAAAAAATCCGCATTATCTGCCGGAGCAAAATCAAAGAAAGCCAAATCGCAAGACATAGTAAGAATTAGAAAGGGTGAATGGGCGGCATTCTCAAAAATCCTGCCGTGCAAATGAAGAATGATTCACAAGCGTGGGAGAGAAATGTAAAATATGCAAAAAATTGTCAATCAACAATCAGGTCCAGCCTATGCGTCAAAATAGCAGCAAGAACAAATGGATTGAGATTGTCTCATTTGGTGATCTGGATAGTCTGTCCGTCGTGGTAGAATTTACAAATTGTCACGGCGTTGTAAACTGTCTCTCCCCGTATGGTTCCATTACCCTCCCTCAATTTTGTCATATCGTGGAGTGTTTTACATTAATTGTACAGGTATTTTCCAAAATACTGCTAATGGTTACACTTTTATTTTTACACATAAAAGGCAGGCCAAGTTTGGTGGAGATGATAGCACTGAACCATTTCCTCATTGCACCACATCACAAGACGATGGCCTGCCGGGTACCGAAGGTTGCTGGAACCACTTTTGCGAAAGTGATCACTGCTGTTGAGATGCCAAAGCCAGTTAGCAATCCGCTGAAGAAAAGAAAAAGGCCGTTTCCAAAGGTCTGAAATAAATTTGTGGTTTTGATATTTGTACAAAATCGCTTTTTACCCCAAATTAAATTCAGCAACAAAACACGCAACTTATTTTTTGGTTATCGTTTTCGGCTGTCTTACGTGAACACGCTTATTTAGTTCAAACCACACATACCACACATACAAATAATTTTTTAGAAATTTTGTTCCCGTATGCGTACACAAACAGGTTTTTGTATTCCCCAAAATTTCCCAAAATCCCCCAAAATTTTCCAAAATTAATCCAGTGACATAAAATACAAATAGTTTTGTCGTTAGTTCGCTTCGTTATAAACAAAAAGCGTTCTTACTTCATTAGTTTCAGCATCACTACATGCAAATAACTTTGTGGTTATTTTTATGGGATTGTGCGAAAATGCTTAAATAAACAATGTTAAATCCAAGATACCTATTTAACCAAGATTAACCAAGATACCTATTTAACCTATTTAAGAGACCAATTAAAGAGACCTATTTAACCAACATACCTATTTAACCAAGATACCTATGTAACCAAGATTTAACCAAGACATATACCTTGGTTAAATCAAAATATAACATGAATAGGTAATTCTGCATTTAGTTTGTTCTAGATTTTGCCGGTAACCGCATTGAATTTACTGCATTGTTTGATTGCTTTGATACAGAAATCAATTTTTATAAAGATATCATTTCTGTGATTGTAAATCTAAACCAAACCACATGAATGCTATTTGTATGTTGTGTTGCAGAATTTCATAGAAAGTTTTTTTCAACGCAAAACCAAAGCCAAATATTCACTAAACTATTTTCATGTGATGATGTTTGCAATTAATTTGTATCAGTACAGTACTCGTATAGGTAACATGACATGCAATAACCTTGGAGTTATTTTAAGTCATTTTTACGAGGACGCGTGCGTCTCAGCGTCTCCTTCAAATTCTCGATGCTAGAAGGCCTAACACACGTTTTTTGTTAGGATAGATCATAGTGTTTACTACATTTCTAAACTGGTGATATGTTTCCATGATTCAGATATTTTTGACCATTTCCTGGACATTTTTTGTGTCTTTTGTGAGGAAATTATGAAATCATGGTTATCTCCCTTCTTGCAAACAATTAAATCGGACTTGCAAGTTTAAGTGACCTCAAGAAAATAAGGAATAGGGCGTTTTTCTTGTCATTCAGGACAAAGTGCGAGTGTTTCAATGACATCAGACAACACACATTACACTGGCATCACAAGATTGCATCACTTAATCAAACACAATCATATTAAAAGATTTATAATATTTGCTCGCGTAAAGTGCGACTGCTTCTGCAAATGGTATCCCACGTGAGGTCGAATTGTATCATCATTGAATCGCCAAAAAGATAGATCAGAATTGCAATATTGAATGGATGGTTCATAACCGGTGTACTGAACAGTTGAAGTCTACTTTCGGGCGCCTGGTAGTCAAAGGTAGAAGGCCGATTTGCCATAGCTTGCAAACGCAGTACGCTGCCACCGCATAGTATCTTCTGCTTATTCTTAGAACCATTCCAACACTGAAGAAGTCAACTTAGAAACGGATCCCACACATCATCGACACACCCAATCGTGGCACTTATTGCCGCGCAAGCGAAAAAGTTCTTAAGAGTTCTGCTTTTCAGCATGCCAAACGTATATTCCTAAAAACGGAGGCGAATGATTTTGCCAACTCTACCGCAAGTCGAAATTATAGTTCCCTGGATCGTTCACCAATTTAACAAGTGGAGAGTTATCCAGAATTTAATTGTAGGCCTAATTGTGTAATTGTATTTTAGAGGTTTTCCTCTTTTCGTACACAAGGATTTGTTTAAGAAACAGAGTAAAAACAATGGTTATAATAGGAAACGTGGTTGGAAAAAATTGCATTAACGATAGGAGTGCGTCGAAAACAGGGAAAGTAACCTTCGTCTCAAAATTGCAAGACTCAATGGTTGGACAAAGACATCAGCCGGAAGACAGTTCAAGTCAGAGATTGTCCGAAAAATAAAAGAAAATTTCCCAACATCTTTTTTGAAAGATATGGGCCTTACTTTGAACGGGTGGTCATGGCGCCCATAAAAATTTGGGATTTTAATGAAACTCAAAAGATCACCCCACCCCCGGAGTTTCCAAGCACTCGAAAAAGGCTCAAAATGCAAGAAACCTTCCTCCGAACAGCTAATTTAGGCCAGCCAAGCTGAGCAATCATTGCAGAAACACAACTCCGCCTCCTGTAGTCACCTACAACAAAACGGGCGGCACGCCTCTGAACACGTTCTAAAGATTCGCAGTGGGTGGTTAGATGAGGATCCCAAGAAGTAGATGCATACTCTAAAATAGGCCTTACCAGAGTGAAGTAAGCAAGCTCACGAAGTTTCATTGGAAGGAATTGGACATTTCCTAAAATTCCTTTTTGCAAAGTAAAGAGCACTATTTGCTTTTTTGGAAACAGTTGCAACTTGTTGGGACCAGTCTAAATTGCTGTCAAAGATGACTCCCAGGTACTTGGAACTGGGTTGAAAGGCTAACACTTTCCCATCCAAAACATATGCGAAATCATTTAATGTGGTCCTCCTTTTACCGAAACGGACTACTGTACACTTTGAAGGGTTAAGTTTCATGGAAGAGACATTACACCATTTGGATATTTCTAACAAATCATCCTGCAACTTTTCGGAATCAGACAGGCAACAAATTGATCGATAGATTAGGCAATCGTCTGCAAATAACTTTACTTTCGATCGAATATTTCCCACAATGTCATTGATGAAAACCAAAAACAATAGAGGGCCCATGATGCTCCCCTGCGGTACACCTGAGGTGACAGGTAAGGGATCGGACAAATCATTATCAACTTTAACAGCTTGATTTCGCCCAGATAAGTAGCCCTTCAGCCACTGAAGAGAAACACTATCGAGGCGCATGAATGCGAATTTTCTTAGGAGAATGGAATGGCTTACGGTGTCAAATGCTTTTGAAAAATCCAGCAAAACAGCATCGACCCCAACCCACTGTCAAGAGATGTGGCTACTTCTTGGCTGAAGGAAGAAAGTTGAGTTTCACAAGAATAACCAGCGCGGAAGCCAAAGTAATTCAAAGTTAATCGCTTTTAGAGGAACTGGGGACCGTGAGAAAAAACCCGTCATTGGAATCACCTTATCGGAAAGACTATAGGTACCTTGAGTGACAGAAATATTGGACGCTCTGAAGCAGAGAATGCCGTATTTTACGTATTTTCAGACGGAACTGGAGTTTCGAGAGGCCAATCGTACTCACTTCAAGTTCATGATGGTTCGAAATCCGTTCGATCGCCTTCTCTCTGCATACAAGGACAAGGTGCTTCGCCGTTCGAATCGGTGGTGGTTTAAAAGACGTCAAATGATTGTCAGAGAAGCTTGCAAAGCCAATCCAAATCTCATGTCTCGAGAACTAGTATTGGGAGAAAACAAGCCACTAAATCGCACTTATAATTACACCGCTTTGCTCTCGAGCATGGTTGCAGCGGTACCCCGTTCAGCACATCAGAACTCAACTCGACCACGGAGATCTATCGGAAACGAATTGCCAGTTTTGTCACCAAATACAACTGTGATTCCCTCTTTCGAGCAATTTCTGGAATACATCCTCACAACAGATCTGGAAGGTAAAAAGTGTACGAAATCACAAATTTTTTTGTTTTTTTGCCCTACAAGCATTCAACCAATTGAATGAGATTCCAAATGAGCGGGAATTTGAGTTTGGTTAATTCAATCGTCAAGGATTAGTAACCGCCTGCAGTGTAGTATCAAGTAGAACAAAAAGTCCCATCATTCAATTGATTAGTCGCCGCCTGAAGTGTAGTAGGACCAAGTATAACAAAAATTCAGTCCATCATTGAAATTGTAACCTGAAAACGCCATCAATGTGTTCGACTAAATCATCACCAGATACGATATTTCGCAACTCTGGTTATCCGGGTTTCTGAAATGCCAATGCATTATTGTTATAGTTGCGGCTCAGCGTCACACAATTTAAGGGGATATTAAAAGAGGCTAGATCACCCCTGCGTCTTCTGCAGCCAACCTCCTATCTGGACGTAACGACGGGCGGTGTGGTTCAAACAGGGTTCCCACAACTTTTTGGAATTTCATTTCCCTGACTTTCCCTTACCCTCGCTGGTCCATTTCCCTGACCAAAAAAGTGCCACTTTCAGCTATATAACCTAAAATAAACAAGTGAGATGGCCTCCACCACCCCTACAGCATTCCCAATCCTCCGGGACTTCACGATTTTACTTGTTCATTTTGCTTCATTATATTTTTTGTCCTAATGATCAAGAACATCATTTCAGGACATTCCTTACTTGCGCCACGTCAAATTGATCAGGTTTTTGTCGGGTGACTTTTTAATTCGTCTCTCCAATGAAGATTTGCATATAGGCAACAATGATAAATGGATAACATTTGGTATCATCTCTAAAATGATCATCAACAAGGCAGATTAATCTTTGTTGAATAGACTCCTAAAAAAATCCCCATTGGCAAAAATCTGATCATTCTGACATGACATCAATGCAAAATAAAATGCACTGGACAAAATTCATGTTAAAAATGTGAGATATAGGCCCTACTCGTGCATGCATTCAACCCATAACCTCACAAGGGGTCCAACGGACCACCCCTCCATCCTTTATAGCGATCTCATTTGGAATAACATTTGATTGCAAGAAAGTACCGAGTTGCAGCAAAAATGTATCCAAAAATAGCGCTATAGTTGAAGGTTCACCCCTCCCCAGGGGGCAGTCAATTCTCAAACCGACAGTATTCCGCAATATTGCCAACTGTTTCTCAAGTTATACATATCAGCTGATTTTGTAATATTCGAAAGGTTCCAGAAAAAGGCAAAAGTGCATTTTTGACGAAAACATTTGATTGACTGCCCCCAAAATCATCAAGAAATCAAACGTAATCGATAAGTGAGCGTGTTAGGGAGCACAGATCCAGTAAAATGGGCATTTTTGTCCTTCATGAAAAATTTTCCCAAACTTTCTATGACATAAAAGGCATAAAAAAGAAGATCTTTCGCACCTGTTCAAGCTCCCAACTCCAAGTTTGGACCTGTGAGGCCTACGAAGATCCAAAAATTGCAGCTGTTAAAAAAATTTTCTTCTCTCTGCTATTTTTAATGCTCAGAAATTGTCATTTTGATGTTCATCCGATATGCGTCCGTTTTGAACAAAATGATCAGAAAATATCATAGCATCCATCAATAAATACGTAGGCTGATCAAGAAAGACTGAGACTGGTGTTGTTGCTGGGCTCCCACGAACTTCTCAGCCATCTCATTTTGTAGGCTGAAGTATCAACCCTTTTACTACGTTTGTGCAAAATTTTGTTAATTTTCTACACCTACCCTCTTTTTTATGATGTTTGTTCTTGAGGGTGGTTGTTTTTCGCCTCCAGCTTCAGACATGATTCTGCAGGATGAACAGCGTGCTGCGTTGAAGTTGTTTTGCCATTTAAACAAAACGGGATCGGAAAAACTTTGCGTCTTCTCCTGGAAGACTCATTCCACTGTGTTTTTATGGACTTTAAGGACCATGGGGTTAGTTTTGAGAGACAGGGTGGCCGGAAGTTTTGGCAAAAACACGACCACCGAAGTAAACATCAAAACTGCAACAGTCATTGTGCACGAAGATCAATAGTGACCATTAGAAAATTGGTTCAACATTAAAACATGAGTATTGGGAGCACCCATGAGATTTTGAGCCACACACTGCACCCCAGACCAACCCAAACCATTGGGTTCGTCATCATGACAATGTCCGCACGAGTGTCGCAATTTTTTGTCCAACGGCTTTAACCGAAAAGGCAACGGTTTTAGCCAACAAGGGAATCGAGCTCTTACCTCAACCTTCCCACAGTCCACCTGTGACTTATTTCTCTACTCCACAATGAAAAATGGCTTGAAATGTCAAAGTTTTCAGTCGTAATATGGAAGTGTTTAAGGCTGTGGAGGCGATTTTGAAGACACTGGCCAAGGATGGACTGCAACATATGGTCCAAGAATGGTGGAGGCTTTGGGACGCGTGCATCTACTCAGAAGGGACGTACCTCGAGAATAAGCATGACCAAACCAATGTCGAAGTTGAACACAGTGAATGAATCGAGGAGTCTCAGTCTTTCTTGATCAGCCCTCGTATTTTTGATCCTTCACAATTTTTCCTTGACTTTTAGCACATTTTCGGTCATTTCCCTGACTTTTGATGTGATTCCCTGACTTTCCCTGACAGATTCGGAAACTGAAACGGACGTTACGATGCTGTAATCGTTCACTTCAATTTTTGGCCTTCTGAATGTTCACGGTTGGGCAAAACGTTTATGTTAACCCGTTGGTGTGTTCCGAGCGAATCCGTTCCAAGTGGATGGTGAACTGTCATTGATAAATGTTAAAATGTGTGATAATCTTGAGAAGCCTCAAAAATCACCCCTTTGACGAGCAAAAACAACAGTATTCACATTTTTTGGTTCTCAGCGGTGCAATACGGACCTGAAACTATATTATTTTCAAGGCTGAAATAGGTCAGGAAGGTCCCAGGTCAGGAAGGTCCCAGGTCAGGAAGCTCCCAACAATATATCTCGGTTTAACGAAACAAATTATTTTCTGTTGTTTTTCTTTGAAATGTGCGCGTACGTAGATTATCTGTTGAAACATATTTCCTTTGTTTCATGTTTCCAAGGTTGGGAAGAAGAATCTCATTTTGTTCCACATTGGAAAAGGTGTGCTGCATGCCATGTTGTTTACGACGTTATTGGAAAGCTGGAAACAAAAGAAGAGGATTTTAAAGTTAGTTACAGTCGTAGGTACTAACTAGGTACCAAGTCCACGATGTCATTGAGTGCCATCGGTTCCACGAAGTCTCCGTCACAGCCTGGAGTGACATCGGCTTTCAATAATACTCGCAGCTACTTCTTTCAGTCGCGTTGTGGCATATATTTCCATGCATATACGAGTACACGCCTCGTACAGTGGAGAGCGAATTAATGGTACCTTACATGTTGTCGCCTTTTACTGATTTTAGTGAAAACCTCGAAACCGTTGATTACTTGTTTCCCATCATTGATTTGATGCATGTTTCTACCTCAAAAAATTCCATTTTTTGAGGCTGAAACAATCACATTTCGCAAAAGTTTTCGCAAAAGTTTGAAAGAATGACATGTATGTAGGGTACAATTAATTCGGTCGCTACAGTACATGCGACCACAAACACGTTCGACTCTCGTTCGTATGCTTTCGTTGATCACGCAGTGTGGTGAAGCTTGGGAGACAAACGGGTCATCAAGATGTGGAGCAGCCCAAGTCTGTTAAAGGCATTATGGAAATTGAGGAAAACAACTACACATTTCCAAAAAAAGTACAACCAGTAACGTGTCTGGGCCAGCGCACTTTTGCTGCCTCACTCCATAAAAGGCAGAATTTTGGTTGCCGAAGGAAGAAAGGTCTTTTTAGCACATTAAGCAAAGATTGACTAGAATCGTCCTTGATTCTAAGCGCATTAACCCGGAATTACAGTAGACCAAAAAAGAGAGTTTGCCTATTCCATACCACATAACTCGGCAAATTATACAAATTTGCATATACGGGAAATTTGCAGAAATTCATTTTTGAAATATACCGGGATGCCCAAAAGTCTTTGGCCATAGGAAAAATGAAAATTTGCTCTTTTACCATATTTTGTGATCTGAGACTTTTCCTTGCTCTAACCACATCTCTCAGCACTTTAATCGGAACAACATGTGCATGTTCAGGGATGCCCAAAGCCTCGCATGGGCCGCCCAAATCCTACCATGGCAAAAATTAATTTGCTGTTTTAATCGTATTTCGTGATTGTGACTCTTTCTAACTCCCACCACGGATAACACCACTTTATTCGGTGCTAAAATTTCCTATTAAAGTCTTGGCCTCCGATATCAGAGCCAGAAAAAGTTTCAGATCGGCAAATTTGCATTTTTTCCATGGCTAAAAGACTTTTGGGCTGCCCTGTATCAGTGTCCGGTGGCGATTATGAAAAACACATTTTACAAAAATGTGTAGAACAATTCACGTGATTCCAAACACTGATTTTCAAAAAATCTGCCTTGGCCAAGTCTAAACAATCCGAGGTTGCCCGAACCTAGGTTAAAAGGTTACCATGGATAGCGTTTAAGTGGTTTAAGTGAAAACTACGAAAAAAACGTTTAACAACACAAACAACTCGAAAATATCACCCGATATTTGTGAAAAGATTGGCTCCGAGGATACTCGCATTGCCATGTCCACACACCACTTTCACCCACGATATCAGATTTACGAAGTTAATGTCAAGTTAAATAGTTAAATACCCATCATTTTTTCCATGGTTTATTCGGAAAGTTTTCAGTCACTCTTGCGGATGACGATTTGAAATCCAACAACAATTGCACATTTCCCGATTATTACATTGTCAGTCGGCCCAACAATTGATCGGATCTCAGACCATAACCTCATATCATCAAGGTAGACATTTTTTCAGCACGTATCCTGAACTTTTCCAGCACTTTATATGGATATTTCTAAGGACAGTCCTTTCAATCTCCGCTTCATCTAACAAAATATGCGTGCCGTACCCATTTAGCTATTTAGAATGGAACGTTTTTCTAAAGTCAAGCTAAGGACGTCGCAAATCTGAACGTAAAAAATTTATCTTGTAAAATATATTTTATATATATTTATCTTGTAAAAAATTTATCCTCAATAATGAGCAAAGGTTAGAAGGGAAATTTGGAAGAGCAATGCTTGATATCACATGAGTAAGAACGAATGTGGTACTCCTAGCCTACGTACAGCACCGTTATGATGGAGCAGTTCTGTATTTCCGTCAGTTGAGATTCAGGTTCTGCATTTGTTTCGGTGGTGCTCCCTAAAATGTGGACACCTGGACACCCCCTTGGAGACCCTTCTAACCCCCAAACCCTGTTCCGTTTCAGCTGTTCTGTTTTTTTTTTCTTTTTATCCTTTCCTCTACTTTTTCCTATACTTTCCTCTACTCTCCTTTCCTCTACTTTTTATCCTTTCCTCTACTTCATTTTAACTGATCTGTTTTACCTCTTATGCTGAACGCAATGCAAATGTCATGAAAAGTTGTGTCAAGGATCGGTAAATCAGATGAAGTTCAACTCAGAATAAGCCAACCATTTTTGAGGCATCGTCGGGTTACGTTTCGATAGGGCAGTTATTTTAGCAGGTTAGGATAGGTTGGGTCAGGCTCGAGTTGTTGTTTCAGGCAAGTAAGTCTTGTTTCGAGTTGGTCTTATCCCTGCAACACCAAAGAACCAGCGAGGCGAGGCAGCAACGCTGCCAGTGACAAAAAATAAAATTAATTGTGATGATGTTGAAAATGGCAACGGCATGCACTTCTAGAGGGGCAACATTTCTTCTCTCCTGTCCTGGCCAGTCTGCCCCTGATCGGCAAATCCTGACCCTCATCTCTGATCAAGGAAGGATGAAGGATGATTCCATATTTCTTCGCCCATTCATTGCACTGATTTTTGAAACACACACATGGTGTCCAATTTGTGGGGATATTGATATGATGGCTTCTTGATGCCCATAACAATGGAACGGTGATATGTGCTACCTGTCCCTCCCTCATTTTCGATGTACAGGCCCATTATCACCAAAAGTGTTATTTGTTGGGTCGCTGGGACTGGTTAAAATGGCAGCATTGAATCCGAATTTTAGAAACGGGTTCTCTAAGGCGAAAACAAAACATGTTCAGCGGTGAAAAATGTGCTCCAACTCACACACAATTACTGTTATGAACTCCGAAAAATTTGCATAAATTGCAGTTTTTTAGCGTTGCCTGGCTTACAACTCGTGAGCACTGTTTTGGCAGAAGTTGGTGTGGTTGCAGTTCGGAACCTGCCGACATTTGAAAAAAGCTGAACTGGACGAGTTTTCACACATGCTCAAGTGGCCAAAATAGTATAGGAAGTTGAGGACGGTGTGGGTAGGGTAGGATAGGTTAGGAAAGGTGTGTTAGGACAGGTTAGGTTGGGTTAGGTCAGGTTAGGTTGGTTTAGTTAGCTTCAAGTATATCAGAGAGCAATGGTGATAACTCGTTCAGTTCAATGTCGGCTGGTATTCCGAACTGTTACTGTTGGTGTTTATTCAATTCAATGCTTGTGCTATTCTCACAACAAGAATAAAACATCCCCCCGTCCCCCCCCACTTCAACTTATTCAAAATTTTGCTTTCTCTCTAGGAATGAAGGTGCAAGGAAACCCACAAGTTCACAATGACATTTTATTGTCCAACTCGAGCCGTTTTTATGGATTCCAAGTTTAAAAATGAGACGAGAACAAAGACAAAATAACTAGACTCAATAATTAATGGAGTGGCAAGATGTTTCATGTCATTTTATTAATTTTAATACAGAATTTCTAAGGTAGATAGGTACAAAAAAGTCAATTAAATCACAGAACAAAATGCCAGCACAAACATCAACTGCCTTATCGACTATCCTCATCAGCCATCTAGAGTACGCAACTTTTCTGAGCAAATTTTTGATGTATGGAGGAGTAGGAGGAGAGCAGGAGATGGAAAAAACCAGGATTTACGTAGGCTGTTCAAGTTCCGCCTGGCTTTGGCAAGTAGTTGACGGATTTCTGGGCTGAAATTTGGTGGATCGTCTAGACCTTCTCTAACTAGCTCCTTACCAAATTGGCACCTTTCTGCCATCTCTGGAACAGTTTCACCAGCTGTTTTCTGAAGAAGCCCTACAGAGGAATTGAAAAACCACTGGGTCACTGCCGCTTTCAACTCCATGGCATTTTGAAGGTGCCACTAATGGTTTTCTTTAGCCCAGGTTGGGAAAGGAAGGTAATCCGCTGGTGTCAGTGTGCAAAAAAGGAATGATTGGGCAGTAATTTGATGCTGAGGTCAAGAAATGCTTCATCTCCAACCTTGTTTTTCAAAGCAAGGGTGCAGACTATTGGGATAAGGGTGTCTTTTGGGGCCTTCCCTTTACATTTGCAATTTATTTCCTATCTTACTTTGTGGGCCAGGGATCC
The DNA here is from genome assembly GCA_030068105.1 of Sinentomon sp. SZTP_YWyxl. Classification (NCBI taxonomy): domain Eukaryota; kingdom Metazoa; phylum Arthropoda; class Protura; order Sinentomata; family Sinentomidae; genus Sinentomon; species Sinentomon sp. SZTP_YWyxl. The sequence continues at coordinate 13,003 of JASGXE010005485.1, forward strand.
ATGACATTGGCCTATGCTGGTTTTTCCATGTTTAGGGCTATCCCCCAGAACGATCCCCTCAAAACCCCAAAAAGCTGCCCCCATCCCCTCCCAAGGACGTTGGGGCATACTCTTACTTTGCAAATCATGCATTTAGCGTGGAATGTGATCACACAGCCTCTGGCTATATGGCCATCATGAATTCTTTAATTAAATTGGCCTCTGTGGATCACAAATCACATGAGACTGACGCTCATTTTGGCACAAATTTGCTCAAACTGTCAGATAACGGAGCGCGACAGTCTTGATCGACAACAGAAAAGAAACTATGCACAACACGGAACTGAAATTTTGCCTGGAACCCATGGAAAGACCGATGTCAAAGTGTGCAAGAAAGGAAAAGTCTCGGATCAGTGCAACTGGCTAAAGCCAGTTGGAACTTGAACAACCTACGTACATGCAGTAAAAGAAATAAACCCCAAATCTTCATCACAGCAACTTCACCACATTATAATCACAAAAGAAATCAGTTAATTTAAAAGAATATGAAAAATGCATTTTTTAAACGTTGCAGCTTAATGGTGAGTCTGTAGCCAAACGAAAACTGCTAAAGATTCATGGCAAATGTACTGTTGTTGAAAAGATTTTCATGCAGCAGAATCAAGTCGTGCAAACAGAGTGTGAGTGCCAATTTTGAAGCTTTGGTGGTTTGAGAAAGAAATGGGAAGACAGTGATCATAAATTTGGGTTAGTTTTGCAGTCCATCTGTTCCACTGGAAGGGCACATTGCAGGAAGAGGACACAACTTTTACAGGAAAAACTGACCCTGTTTGTGGACCCTCAAAAAGTCAGCAAGGTAGGTGGCCTGATGATGGTGCAACTTTTCAAGGTGTGCACTTATATTTTCGAGCACTGCCGTTTGGTTAAAGATTAAGGTTAAGGTGAGGGAGAAAATAACCAAAAACAACCTTCAAAACTTGCGAAGAAAAAAAAAAAACAAAAAAAACCATGTCCTGACACCCTGGGCAAATTTTTGGACTGTAATTATGACCCCATCTTCACAATAACCTGCTTTTTTGAATGCTCATTGTTAAAATTGTCTCCCTTCATTGTGTTTGTGAATTTAGGAACATCAGAAATCGATGAGTGATTGTAGTCCAGATGCACCCCTGTAAAGTCTCTGTACCAAATCTAAGTCTCTGTCTGAACCAAATTTCAGCTTGATCTCTGACACGAAGTTTTGTTCATTTCTTATGCTCATTATTATGCAGTCCGTTTTACTCACAAACTCTGCACAGGAATAAAAATTGACATGAACTAAGTGCCAAACAAGATTTTTTTGACACGAAAGTCTGTCCGGGGATAAGATTCCGAGAACAAGAGTGGGAGTATCCACTTTGCAGCCCACAAGCTTGACATGGAGCAATGCAAGTGATTTTGAAGTTGATGTGTCTGATTCTGTCTGAAAGGAGTAAAGTTTTCAACCACCACAATATGCAGCGATCAACAGTCAATGGTCACAAGTGGGAGTGATACATGCCTTGAAGACTGACTGACCTCAGTGATGATTAATTGATGAGACTCCATTCAAGACGAGCATGACTCAATCAAGATGCAACAGAAGGGACAAAGGACAGCGGTCAAAGCTGAAAGGCAAGGAAGAACAGGGAAAGAACAGGTTGTGAAATGATGGAAACAAAGGATGACAAGCAAAATCGTGAAGCGTTCCACATTTTTGAAGAAAACCCACCGAGGGGCGGAGGAGAATGAAAATTTCAGCGAGCAAATTACGTAGGAGACAAAGTCTCATAACCATCAAATCCTGAAATAATAAGAAATCAAATATGCTGCCCTGTGTGATTGCAAAAACGACATTCGAACAGGTAACTCGTGAAATTTCGCCCTGTTGAAATTGGATGGACCCTCCATTTTCCTGACCTTTGAAATTTCTCATCATTCATTGTGTTTGTAATGTTTGGAGTATTGGAAGGCCACACCATTTGGACACATCGAGCAATTAAAATATCAATCACACCAACAGAATTATTGCTTCCTGAAGTCTCTAAAGTGCTAAGAAAAAAGTGGTGAAGAGGAGAAAACGAGTCATTTCTACTTTTCTTTGATTTCTGCAATCTGCAAGATAATCGGCCGTATTCCCCATTGCATCCCACCCTCAAGTTAAACTCATTAGTCAATTCAACAGACGGATGAATCTTTCAATGCAACAATGGAAAAGGAATAAGCCTTTTGCATAGAAATTAAATTTTCTCAAGACAAATCTATATTGAATTGACTACGAGTTGAGTTGAACCTGAGGGTGAGTTGCAATGGGGAATACGGCCGAATGACATGTCGATGCAGTTAATTGCGCATTCCACTCCAACTGTAACTACACACAAACAAGTGGTGACAACTCGCAAAGCAACACCTGGAAAATGGCCAGTGACAGACTACAATTAGTATCATGTCCGAATTCGTGAAGAAAGAATCCAGGTTTGGAGTTAGTACTTCAACACGGAATTTGGTTGTGGCAAGAGGGTTTGTGGAAACTGACAAATCGTGGTTCAGTTCAGAGCAGGAGTTGCAGGGACAGAGGAGAAGAACGAAAGAGGCAAGCTGGTAATCCTAACAAATTCAGCAAGGACAAGATAGATTTTTTTGCCAGACCTGTCAAAATTACCTGTGCATGAGTCTCATTAATAAAAAATGATGTTCGACTTAATTTCGGTGACGAAAAATTTCCACCACCTTTCCAGAACAGGCAATGATCTACTGGAGTTTCCCGAGATTTTCTGAGGAGTACAACACTACACCAGTTTCATGAAGTGTAGTGCAGCAGAGTAAATAAAGAGGAACAAGTCATTCAAAAGGTAAGCTATTTAAGGGGGGACTCCGGGCAAGCGGGTCAACTTTTGACGGGGTTGACCGATCTGAATAAAATTTTGCATAGTTGTTATCTGCCATAAAAGCATTTTGTGTGCAAAATTTGAGCAATTTATCATTTATCTCCAGTAGTTTCTGAGTTGTTATGGGTGGAAATAGGGCAAAATGTAGTGCGATCTTTCAGATAACCCTGTAAGAACATAGACTCATGTGGGGGGTTCAAGATTTGCACTCTGGAGTAAAATTGGGTTGAAAATTGAGTGGTGGAGTCAGATTTTCTCTAAAGTCTGTCTGTTGGATTCAAATCTGGGGTGAAAATGGTCTAGCGGAAAAGATTTTGTTGTCAATAAGCATAAAATTGATATGGCAAAAAACCATAATCTCAAAAAATATCTCTATATGATATCTCAAAAAACCATAAGAGAAAATTGAATTTGGTTTTTTGCTTCTTTTTCCTCGGAGTTTTCTCTATTGTCACAAAAAACCAGAAAAGTGAATTTTGACCAAAATCTGTCAGATTTTGCCCGCGGAGTCCCCCCTTAATGCAACAGGTTCGCGTGAACCGGTTTGCTTGGACCCGGATTTGGATCCCGTTGACCTTGACCAGTTGGCTTCCTGGTACCAGGTAGCCCACAGACCAGTACAATGTGGATTCCTCCATTGCAACGGCGGTCAAAGAAAGCCATCTTCACAGCAGGTTTGATTCAATGAGCACAACCACAAAAAATAACCGTTTTTTTTTCGAAACACAAAAGTGACTGGCTTTATCTATATGGAAACAAAGTCACGGAATTGTTATGAGACAGAATTTTCCAGCATGCCACCAAGTAGCCATCTAATCGATAGATTCAATCACTGTAAGATGTTAGACTGCAGAATTTAGTCAACACGACTTTTAATGGCTACAAATGCATCATCTATCCTGTCTAGAGCACCTGCCCACCATTGACATGGGCAGTACAAGAATACTACAGGGTGTTCCAAAAGTCCCGCAACAAAGGCTCAGCAGTGTTGTTTGTTGTTTTCTGGTTTTTACGTAATTTTTCTGTTTTCTCCTCCCCTTCTTTAGCTGTCTTACGAGTGTTTAGTGATGGCGCTGACTTTAAAAGAGCGTACTCAAATGATTTTGCTGTGTGGTGGAGCACATCCATTGAGTTGCCGCGACGTAGCCACCGAGTTTAATGCCATCACGGCAACTCAGTGGATGTGCTCCACCACACAGCAAAATCATTTGAGTACGCTCTTTTAAAGTCAGCGCCATCAGAAACACTCTAAGACAGCAAAAGAACGGGAGGAGAATACAGAAAAATTACGTAAAAACCAGCAAACAACAAACAACACTGCCGAGCCTATGTTGCGGGACTTTTGGAACACCCTGTAGATATAGGCAGGGGAAAACAATCTAATGTGACTCAAACTACTCGGACAGCAAGAAAACGTGGGAAACAAAGTAAGCATCTATAAATTAGGGAGTCAGAATCAGCAGTACTGGTTGCAAATATTAAGCAAGTACTGATCAATACATTATTGATGCCAATGCATACTGAACAAAGCTTTTATTGGGCTGAGCGAGCGAAGCGAGCGAAGCCCCCTTTTTTATTATGTACTCATAATGCAATGCAAGGTTTATCACTGGAAAGATTGACGGTGAATCATGGAGTCGTCCAACCAAAGTGCTAAAAGATTCTCTGCATCAAGGATAGTTTTCAATGACAATCCTGAAAAAAATAATTATTTATACCTAGATTAGATTAATTTCGCAGCATAAAGATTGCATTCAAAGAACATTCAGGCATTGTAACAAAAACACATCGGACAAAGCAGTTATTCTACTTTGAACATACATGTGCATTCTGCCTTGTGCATGGAAGGCTTTTATACGAGTATCTGGTCACTCAAAATGGATGGATGGAATTGTCTCAAAATTCCAGCAAGCAAACTGATTGGGAGATATTCGATAGGTTTTGCTTTATTTTGCATGCATGTGCTGCATGTGGTTTCACAGACAAGAAAGAGATTCACATTTACTGCTTGTGCAAAGAGCTCCAGCTTGAAGCAAAATGAACAGATTGAGCATAAAGCACTTGGTTGGCTCAGCCTGAAAAAGTATATTTCTGATATCAAGGAATACAATGCACCCCTAAAACAAACGCATAGTCAGTGGTTATTTGCACAAGGTACCAGGAAAAAGGCACCTTGAGGCCAACCATAGTGCAAGGAAACAAGATGTTTAATTTACCTCTCAAAACCGGTTCATTAGTTATGACACGGACCGACTTGTATGGTCCTGGAATTGGCAACCATTGGTTCCTCAATTCGGTGCTAATGCTCTTTGCAGGATGCCATTTGGAAATGCTGCCAAACGAACCATCTTCGGATAAACTAAGCGGAACAACTGATACGAGTGGACTGGTGTCAACCACCAGACAAGCACCAGTTTCGAGATTCAGGGCAAATTTACAACCACCTTCGTACCTTCCCCTGGTTGGATTGGCATTAGGTGATCTGAAAGAGGAGAGAAACAACAAAAGGATTGAAGTCAATAGGTAGATGCACATGGCACGGCAACAAAAACAAAAAGATTCAGTCCAAATCGATTAAGCTGCACAATCTCACTGTGACAACTCTGCCTGCAAGGAAAACTTTGAATTTCATTTCCAATGCAATTTTTACCCTCACTGGAGAGTGTTTTGATAAGAGTTTTCATTGCAAGAACATGACATTGAGTACTTGGCTCTCTTTGGGATAACTTTTCACAAATTAATGGCAGTGTGAAGTCTCTTCATTTCTTATCATTTGGAAGAGAGCTTGCCTCATGTGGCCATGCAGTTTTTTTTCAATGCAGTTCAGCAACCCTGCATTGAATCTCAAGCATTGTTAGTCTCATTTTATGGTAAGCGTTTATTCATCTAACCACATCTTCTTTTGTCTTTTGGAGAGAGAAAGTGCTAGGCTCTGGTGAATTTAGGTACCTTATTTGCAACAACTTTTGTCACCTTTTGATTTTCGAGCCACACTTTGCAGGAAACCTTGCACCAGCCGCTTTGTCATCCATCATCATAGTCAACCCTCACAGGCACTCAGAAAGGCTCATTTTGCAGATTGTGGGATGCTATATTTATATGCAATGGCGGATCGGAGCACATTTCACCGGGTAAGTTTTGATTCCCACGCGGGAATCAGGAACACATCCTATCAATTATTGTTCCCTACCTTTTGGTGCTCTCATTTCAGGATGGCACTGAAGATGTACAGTCCTCTACTTTTCAGCAGAAATTCACAGAATCATTTTGAAATTGTGCATTCTAGATTATTGTCACCACATTGTTACGTCACCACATTTTCTATTATTGTCAAAAGTCTTCTGCACTGACAAAGAAGAAATATGTTGCACTGGGAGCTGAAAAACAAAAACTTTCACAAAGGGCGTGGCGATTACATCAAATAAAAAAAGTTGGACATCTTTGCTCTGCCTAACTTAATCAGTGAAAATAAAAATTCATTTCATGAGAAATTGTAAAATCTTGGCAATGGAGTGAGGAAATAAAATGAAACTTTGTGGCCTTTCTGAAAAGGATGCAATGCACTGAACATCATGCTGCTTTCAGATCCAATAGTAAAGGTTATAATCATCGCCCTGTACAGCAATGTCCTATGCATCCAAACAAACGCAGGACAAGGGAAGGGAGGACAGACTGGAGGTGGTCCCTGAAAACCGGACAGCCGGACAGGACCGCCTGACCGACCCGGACGGGTTAGGTTAGGTTAGGATAGACTATCCTAACCTAACCTAACCCGTCTGGGTCAGTCCGGAGGTCCTGTCCGGCAGTCCTGTCCGGCTGTCCGGTTTTCAGGGACCACCCAGACTGGACTGACCTTTGGAATTGAAGTGCACTCAGTTCACCTGCTTGGACAAGCATCACAGCAACCGCAATCACTTGATCAGAATCTGGACACACCTGCAAAAATAAACATTATCAATCAGAATGAATGACCATGTACCATGCAGTGCTGAGAGTTCAACAAGGCAGGTACCGACACGACAACCATTAACCTTTTCCGGTCCAGAGTGCCATACATCAGCGCTCTTATGGATGCTCTGCACAAACCACATACAATATGTTTATGCAGTGGCACTAAAACCAGACATTCCCAAAGGCACAGGTCTTAGGGAGGAGGGTAAGACATTTCACGGGGTCTGGAGAAGCTGAAGAAATTTTGAAATGTAGGCTTCATTTTTGGTGCTGAATTTGTGTTCTTAAGGCCAAAATGATGCCGGAGATAGTCGCAATCACTTTCTTATCTTTTTGAGTTCTTCTTGTTCAATTAGGAAATACCCTGACTTGTCCCCGGGCTCCAACCAGGGGTGGGCAAAGGCCGGGGGATGGCTGCCTTCGGCCAGGGATGGGGCAACCCCCCCTATGGGAATGCCTGACTAAGACCAGAGTGCCACCATTGACACTCTGCTATGTGGAATCAGCAGTGTTCAGAAATCTCATAAATGGGACTGAATACGGAACATCAATTTTTTTGCTCGTTTTTGGGTAATTCTTTGACCAAGTACAAAGTACCTATATTGTTCGTTTTATTATCATTTTATGTTCTTGGCTGCTGCGTCTGTTAGCGAAATTCCATCTCAATAATTTTTCTTATCGCACAATTAATTTTGCGTAAAAATTAGTCACGTTTTAAAGTGCAGTTTTTCTGTGATCTTGCTCGTGAACTCAGCCAGCTGAGTTCCAAAGGACTGAGCCACTGGCAGGGGGTTTGTAAAAGGCCAGAGCCATAAACAAGAACAAGCTCTCAGAATGATATTGGATGACAATTTTCAAGGTTTTTTCTGAGTCCATGCACAGAAACAAAGGATTTTTTTTTCGGGTTTCAAGTTCGCCTGAGAACCCTGCCAGTTGCCTCGATCATATAAGTCTCGGGGCAGCCAGAGCATGCTCACACCTCACAAGCCACAGCTTTTTCTGCACTGAAAATGCAATTCCATTGTGACCATCTATTTGTTTTGCACTTTCTTTCAATTTCGTCCTCTTGATAGCGCAGAACATTTGCATTTCATTTCATTTGCTGTCATTTCATTCACAGAGGAGAGACCATTTTTGGGTTTGAAATTTTACCTGATGAAATAAAAGATATCTTGATTCCCATTGATCGGCCAAATGAAATGAAAAGAATTCTCGATTCCCATTGGTCAGCAAAATGAAATGAAAAGAATTCCCATTTCCACTGGTCAGCCAAATCAAAATGACACTGGGGTTATTTCATGTTCAAGGGGAATCGAGAATTCTCTTTCATTTTAATTGGCAAGATAAAAAAATGGCCTATCCACCCTGTGTTTGCTGGTGAGAGATTTCAGCAGGCAAAGTTCAGTCAGAGATTCTGAAAACTTCAAAATAAACCACCATGAAATATCCTTTTATGCAATAATTGTTTACATACAATCACTTTGTCGGGAAAAATGCAGAACTACGAGTGTGTACCAACCAACAAATGTAATGTACCTAATGCTGTTTAAAATTACACAAAATTAATAAGATGCCGTATTGGGGACTTACATCAACAATTTCCACATCATAGTCGTTGCAGAACCAGTATGTCCTGTTGGATTCCAAGCATAATCTCTGTGCCATCTCATGACAAAATTGTTCTATGTCTAAACTTGTCTGTTTCACAAGAACACGTGGCAGGTTCTGGAAATGGAAGAAGAAGAAGTGGAGAGAAAAATGTGCAACATTCAACCAATTTACAATGGTGCTATTTTATATGAGAAGGAACTCATCCGAGTCCATACGGGAAACAACAGGTGCAGCCCTGCCAATCAAGTTCTTGCCAATCCCTTGTCGAAAGCTGGCAGACGAAAATGAACAGAAAATGAACAATGAGGCTGTCAATCGTAAGCAGCTGTCCATCTTTTTCATTTCTTTTCTCGCAAGCCACGTATGACTTTGGAGACATTATCCGTTCCAAAAATAGAAATGGAAAGTGTCCATTGCATTCCCATTCAGGTCATGGTCTGTGGGCCAGTGTTGAACCACAACACTGGTTGCAAGAGGTCAAATTCAATTCCTCGATTTTGATATTTAGAATTGTCAAGACATGGAAATCTGGACATCATTAAGGGGGGGGGCAACCCAAAATTACTAACTTCGGTGTTTATTATTCGATTGAAGCCAAATTTTGCACACATTTGGTGTTAGATGAAGGAAGTTTGTGTGTGAAATTTCACCTCTGTATCTGAAGTGGTTCCAGAGTTATTCATGTTTTAGTAATAACTAATAATCATTATGCGGATCTTTGCGCGACTCCTGTATTGTAACGGTATGTCTTATTTAACTTCAGTTTGCGCCAAACTCTTCCAAAAGGTGCCAAAAGTGGAGTGACAGAGCGTATTTTTTTCATTTTTGACCCAAAACTTTTGAAATGGTTCCTTGCGAGACTTGTATTTCAAGAAGCGATGCACTTTGGAAGATGAATGCCAAAAAAAGTGTAAAGAGATTGAAAATATCAAAATTCCAGCTCTGTCACTCCATTTCTGACAAAAAACTACATCAGTATGCAAATTTTGGCCTTTTTATCTTGTCAGATGGCTGAGATAGAGCATTCGAAAGTTTAAAAAGGCAGGCGAAAAGTGATTTGCGGCAAATAAGCATTTTACGAAAAGGACAAAGAACAAAAATCCTATGTTCCGCTGTTCGAAAAAAGTCTCTCATTTTAAAACGGATTGAGATATTGACCTCTGGTTTTTTGCATTAAATTCCTCAGAAAATTCTCCATGAGAACACAATAAAAACCAGACATGCAAAATTTGGCTAAAATTTTTCAATTTTGGGTTGGCCCCCCCCTTAAATGAAACATTACGCACTGATCAGGGTGTTCAGAGTTTTATTTTTTAACGCATTGCAAACTTGTAGAATAAGTGAATGGAGAATGAGCAACATCAATTTCTCTTCTTGAATTGACTTTATTGAATTAAAACTATGCAAGGTTATAATTTAGATTTGGTAAAAGATTTTCCTTTGTCAAGTAAGTCCAGCCAAATATCTGTGATGGATGGGTCTTGAGCATGGGCCCGCCACATCCGAATTCACAGGGGTAGAACACCAGGCAGCTCCAGGGAAAGGAATCTTCGAAGCTTAAGGGGGGGCCCACCCTAGCGGACCAACTTCGGTGTTTGTTGACCGATTTTGCTGAAATTTGGAGGGCATAATTAGCCCCTTGAGAGGAATGCCTGTGCAAAATTTCAATGCTGTACCTCACCTGGTTCCCTAGATATTCAACAAACAAGATAAAAAGTTAGCCCTTTTTAGCGATGGTCTAACTGAAAGGCCAGAACCAATTTTGAAACAGTGATATATGTTTCTGGGCCAAAAAATGCTGAAAAAGGGACTGGCAAAGCCCAAATTTTAAAATTTTCACTCTAAGGTCATGTTTTTTCTGTAAAAATTGACTCGCGGTGAAAAAAACAAACCATTATGCAATGAGATGCTATTTGATGGTTTTGGGTGAAAAAACTGAGAAATCCGGTTCTGTCAGTCCCTTCAGCATGCTTTTTTACACAAGTATACCAAATTTCACCTCTCTAGCCCTCAAAATGACTGAAATATGCTGTTCGCGAGTTTTTTTTACAACCGGAAATCAAAATGCGAGAAAAACGAGTTTTTCGAACAGTCTATTTTTGGAGACATGCTGAAAAAGCTGCAGACGCGTTTGCATCACATGCTGAAATTTGCTCTTGAGAAGCCATTTCTCAACGGATTTTGTTCATTTTTGGACCAAAATGCTCAGAAAACATCACAGTATCAGGGAGAAGTGCATTTGAAAATGTGAGAAATTTTCGGAATTTTCATCTTACCGGGGTGGGCCCCCCTTAAGCCTTTTTGATTGTTTTTGAGAAAAAATTGTGAGATTTGTTTCATTTCCATTTCATAAAGAATTTTTTTAAGAATTCCACTTAAAAAAATTAAGAATTAGAATTCTTAATTTTTAGTAAATGATATAGGAAATGAAATAATAAATTTAGATAAATTTATTATATTTGTTTAGTTTATTCATTTCAAAAAGAATTTTTCACAAAAGGGAACAGCAAAATTGATTGACTAGATATGGGTGAAGTGTGGGATCTTCAAAAAATAAAGGTCTTGGTGGAATCTTCAGAGAAAAGGCCAATGAACAGTGAAAAGGTACGTACCCCTGAATGTCACGCTGAGTTACTTTTTTTTTAGTTATTAAGGTATGTCTTACAAAGCAGAAGAATATACAAAACGTAGAGTGCACTAACCAATTTCTCTGCTTTTGCAGTTGAAATCATTTGAAGCTGATTATAGCCAGAACCATACACTTCAAGGGGCAGTGCATTGTGGTAACCTGTGCTTGCAGAAAGGTCATCGTCTGGAAACAAACAAAGAAAGATGCAATGCAATGCAGGCTGGGAGTTGCCTACGCCTTTCTTTGGCCTCTTTACAGAAACACCAAATAAAAATCCCGAATCTGCAAATAACAGTTGAAAGAAACAGAAAATCCGCATTTTTTACAATCCTTCGATCCCCCCCCCAAGATGATCATTGATCATACTCACTTGGAGACTGTTCCAAATAATGGCTTTGATTTAGGCCATCAAACAGTGACAACAATCCAATGGAGGCACACTCTAACTAAGGCAGAAGAAAACATGAAATAAGGTACCCAGATGAAATTTTGCGAGGAATACAAAAATGAGCTCGACCCCATGACCCCAAAATCAAACAAATTTTGGAAACCACCTTCATGCTGACCGCCAAATGATTGGGCCAGGTCAATCAAGTGTGTTAGTTACGCATTTGTTTCGTTTGGGCTCAACTCCTTTGACCACCAAAACCACCAGTGTGAAAGTTTTCTCTTTAAACTTGCCTTGCGAGGTGGGTTGGGCTGGGGATCAAGCCCAACAAAACAAGTGTCTTGCCTACCAAATCAAAGTCCAAACAGATAGAATACCTCCTTGACTGACCTTTCCCAATTACTGTTTCGGAGGCCAAATTCAACGACATACTTGCCACCTCGGGGGCATTCTGCAAGAAGCTGATCCGAAACAAACTTAAATTCAGCAAACCACTGTTGCAAGCCGTAACTTAACCTTCTCCCGATGCAGAGGTCTGTGAAAGAAAATCTTAGCATTCTTAACTGTCTTAACGATTCAGTGGAAATAAACGTAAATTATCGTGAAGTACCTAGGCAAGCGTACGAAGGTCGCTCGAAAAGTTTTGAGACTATCAGAAACTGGAAATATATTTGATAGTTTTAGATTACGAATTTTCAAAGTAGTCCCCTCCAACATATATGCACTGCTGCAATCTGACTTTCAGAAAGTCAAAAGCCTCACGCCAGTCGCTTTTGGACAGGGTGTAAAAATAAGATCTAATGGCGGCATAAATCTCCTCTTCTGTCGAAAATTTTCGACCTGGCGAATGTTTTAATGTTTTTTTAGATTGAAGAAATGCCAGAAGTCACACATAGCCAAATCAGGTGAATACGGTGGATGACCAATGACACTCACATTGTTTGCAGCAGAAATTCAACAGTTGCCTTTGCTTTATGCGACGAGGCGTTGTCGTGGTGAGGCAGCAATGCCCACACTTGAAGACCAGTAAGGATTTCTGGCTGTCAATTTTTGGTGCACCAATTCGCTTTAACTGCTGTTTGTTCTTCCAACTTAATTGCCTTAAGCAGACCGGTAGTTCTGAAAAAATATGGAGCACATTACGTTTTTCATTGCACTCCGTTCCTTCGGTGTCTTCGATGTCGGGACGACGTAAAATGGGATGTATGTCTCAACGCCAGTGACAATTCCTGAAATGATGCGATGGCCTCCCTCCCAGGCCATTCTCAGAGTTTGCTAGCTGCTTCGTTCTCGCTCAGCCTATTTGATCTGCGTTAACTTTTGCGGCACCCATCGACAAGTGCCTTTCTTCCCGTGCAATTCTTGATGGAGGATTTTTGCCACTGCGGCAGATCCAATCCCCAATGATTCCTCAATCATTGCAAACGTGTATTTCGGATCATCTGTTACCGTACGTTTCACTGCAGCAACACTTTCCTCGGAAACAGCTGTTCTGGGACACCCTGTACATCCTTCGTCAGAAGGAGAATCACGCCCTCTTCTAAGTCATGCAAACAACTGTGGACGGTTGTTCGAGAAGGCCTCTCTCCGCCGAAAACAAACTCCAGCCTTTCTTTACACTGATCAACATTTAAACCACACTTAAAGTCGTAGTAAAGCAATGGCCTAAATTGTTCTGAAGCAAGCTCAATTTCAAAGCTACAAAATGGAATGAAGAAAATGTTTTTATTGCGACAGTACAAAAGACTGATTGCATATTTTCTGTTCCAAGATCTTAAAAACATCAAAGTTCGAAACCCCAACAAGACCCGGTTTTTCAAACAAACTTCCGCATATCTCAAAACTTTCAGAGTGACCTTCGTATCAATCAATTGCATTTAAGAGATGAGCCTTAGTGAATAAAATACAACATGTAATCGCTGAAAAACTACCCAGTTACCTACCTATCACACTGCAGAAAAAACTCATGTGGACAAAATTGAGAGACAAACCAATTTGATGCGAATAGCACATTTTCTTTGTGTTTTCTTCAGTCCCACCACTTTCATTCATTGTGCTTCGCAGTTTTGGGTTGGATTGGCAAGTCGAATCAACAACCCAACTTACCTTCAATATCTGTTATAACAGAAACCAATTCATCATCCACCTCAATGAAGTATCTGAAGAGCTGAACGACATACTGACTGGGACCCTGAAAACAAAAAACAAAACAAAAATTAGTTAGGGGTATTTATTGAAAGCATTTAATGTGTTTTTGGGGCAGTGCAGAATGGGGTTGGGAGCTGGAATGTGTGGATAACCTATCCAGGCACTGAAAAATGTTATTTTATTGCTTTTCGACACATCAATAACTTCTTGCATGACCTTAACAGTGGGTGTGCATGCATTTCACTTTGGAATTAGAAAAAAAATGTTCATTATGTGTGGATTTGAATGCCATTTTTGAAGCTCTGATAATTAGTTACCAGCTGGTTCTGTTGACTCTTTTTCTGGAGGTTTCCACTTGGGTAAGCAATGCTGCCATCAAGTCCCGCTCGAAACTTTCAGGCTCAAAATTAACCCCTCAAGCACGGATTTATGAAATCTGGTTTTAAAATGGTTTTCCGCAAGTTTCGGTAACATGGAAAGTCGCACCTGCCGGAATAAATAATTTTTGCAAGGATTTTCAAAAAACGGAAAAAACAGAAGTGCATTTATTTCCTGCCCAATCAAGCTGGATTCCTACACGTATCTCACTAAAATCTCACTTTTTCCACTCGGGTTCGTGTTTGCTGGATGGACCACTGGACCGGTGCAGCCCAGCGCGAAGCTGAACAGAAGAGTTATAGCAACAGAGCAGTGCCAGGGAGCAACATTGCTCTGTGATCACTGCTGGTAAGCAGACAAAGTGATAGAAGAGAGAAATAAATTATTACAAACTAACATTGGTGTGATCTTCCTTGATCTTTGCAGGTGCAGTGGACCAACCATCTATGCAAAGATCATCCTTCCAAGTTGGTTCATGAGTGGGGGTAGAAGCCACCGGACTTCCCAGCAAGGAAGAGCAATCGTAAAATGCAGCATGACGATGTTCCACATCTGTTGTGGAATGGAACCCTGCAGGGGAACTGATCCTATTGAAAGGTTTTAAAACCTTTTCCTCACAAGAGCCTGGACCAGATTCGTGACCAAAGTGGGATGGAGACATGGAATGCAATGACTGCTGCCCTGCTCCAATTGTGATGCTCAGCTCACCCGACCAATGGTTGTAATCAATGCTACCAACGTCACACTGTTCTCTTTTTCCTTCGAGAGACGGAAGGGAATAATATTTTCTGCCTCTTCTTCGCAGAATTCATACTTGTGATCGGCTAGACGCCTTTTACGGAAGACGCTAAGTTTTTCACAGCCACCCTCAGTTGCTTCCTCTTGAAACTCGTATGCCAGTTCTGCACAATTCTCACCGTTTCCACCCCGACAACTATTGCTAACATTTACTGGAGGTTGCAGGCGTGCATCGCGGACGGAATAGCAAGGCCCCGTGTTTAATATTCCTGGCAAACGTGATCTCGCATACGTCCTGAGCTTTCTCCTCGTGAAATACTTTGGTCTCTTGGGAAAGAATGATGATGAAGGCCATGGGATCCTATTCGCAGACTTCAAAGCAGGTACATCAGACGGTGGACCAGAAGTGTTGCTCTGCGTCGAAGAAACAGATTCCATGTCTGACGTGGAGGAGAGACTGTCAATGGATTTGTTATCACAAGTGTGATTGTCTTCAGAGTCACACAGATCACATGCACCAGATGAAGGTTGACCGTTAACCTTCAGCGGAAGAGGAAAATCAGAAAACTTGTCAAATGCATCAACGTTTCGTGAACTCGTCCCAGCCGTTTGGTGATCCTCCTCAGTCTGTGCCAACGCGGAAGAACTGGTCACAAATGCATTTATTTCATCGTTACGTAGGAAAGAGTCCTTGGTTTCTTTGTTTGCTAAGGCATCGTTAAATGTATCCTCATTGCAAGTGATGATCCCTGAATCTTTATTAACCACAGATGAGCTTGTATCACAGACGTTAGCAGACTTGACAATGTTAGAATTGGAAATGTCATTTCCAGGTGCACGAGAATAGCAATCAACATTCGTCAACTCTCTTGACGGTTGCTGTAGCCTCACCGACACGACATGCAAAAAATTTCCAGTATTAAACACAACCACACCATCCTGTTTCAGACTAATTTTAGGTTCAAACTTCGGAAATGGCGGCACAAGCTCGAAATGCGTATGAAATGTCAGACCATGCGTCAGGCAGCTAAACCTGACGCAACTGTCCCAGCTTGCGGCCAAATCTGGAATGGAAACGATAAAAAAATAAACAGAATGAAAATGAAGGCTTTTCATGCAGATAGGCTTGATTTCCTTCGATAACTTTGATGAGCTGCTGCAAGAGATCCTATAATACTTGGAGCCAGAGATTTCAGGCATATAAATACTGGTTTAGCCATAAAATTGATTCCAGGCTTGTTTGAAAGAGCCTCCAACTGACTGATATTGCATCAGCTCAGTCCCTTAGGTGTGAAGGGCGCAAAGGGCGCAGCGCCCTGCCTTCACAAGGGGCGCCCTCCTGCCCTAAACAGGCGCCCTCCTGCCCTAAATGCGCGCCCTCCTGCCTTGAATGTGCGCCCTCCTGCCCAGAATGGGCGCCCTTCTGTCCAAAAATTGGTGCGCTTCTGACCTCTGCTTACTTGCTACTGAATGACCATGGTTGCCTCTGTCTTTCTCCTTTTATGCTCAAAGAGATGTTGCTGGCCTTGGTCAGTGGGAGGAGCTTGTTACCAAAATCCCTTACTCAGTTCTAAGCCCCACCCACTAATCAAAAGATCACTCCCTCTTGCAGGCATATAAGGCTGCTGACACAGCCAGAAAATGTCATTATACATCATCCCATCATGCAGTGTGGATATCTTCTGGACAGCAGCAATGTACTGATGATTGCCATTTTTGTGAGCCAACTCTACTCTGCAGCAACTTGGGAGATGGATCGATTGTGACTGCCCTCAATAATATGTTTATTTTATCCCCTCCAAAGATTGAGCAATTTGAAGTTGGTAAAAGCAATTGGAGGCCCAGGTATTGAAAATAAAAAGTTGAAGATTACCAGGTTCCAAAAGAATAATAAAAGTATTGCGACCGGTAATTAAAATGACTCAATTGGCAATGTGGTAGTGTTGGTAGTTTTTTCCTTCCACAGAAATAGCTGCATCTCTTGGGGTACAACCAGTGTCGGCAAAACCACAGTCAGGCATATTCCCCGAGATCCAGCAGGACTTTCCAGATGCACTTTTTTGCACAGCGGTTGATGTGAAATGGCCCAAAACTACCTACCTTGTGCTTTCACCAAGAAAAATGTCAAATGCAGGATGTCTGTCTAGCCCCACCCATCCTTTTATTGGCAGGTAGGCCTAGTTGTTCCCAGCAAAATAAGGCCTGAGATGTAATGGAAGCCAGCTTTTGGGAGTGCTGTCCGGTGTCCCCAAATCCGCAGCCAACGCTCTACCCATTGGAACCCTGCTGGAACTGCCCACAGACCCCTTCGGTGGTCAACGGCCACAATGGCCCCCGTCAACGAAGCTGTTTATTCCCACACGACATTTACTGTCCCTTTACCACCCTTGGTATGCCCTGCGATTGAAGGTCCTGCCCTATCGTTGACTTTGGTGCCCCACATTCCAGTGGGGCACCCTGCCCTCTAAAATTTCTGGCTAAGTCACTGTAGACAGCTGTGTGGATTCATGGGTGTATTATAGTCGTGGCAAAATTAATATTTTGACATCTTGTTTTGTCCGTTTAACTGCTGCCTTGGAAACTTTTTCAGGACAGTCCTGCATGCACAAATTAATGGGTCGAGCTTTGTTTTGCAAAACAAATCCAATTAACAAGAGCAATCAATAACCAAATCAAGGCAACAAAGAAGTACAATTTAAACAGAGAACTTTTTCACATTAAAACGGCTGAGTGAGCAACAATTCACAAAGAGGGGACTGGGGGAACTGAATGAAGGCTACTCAATCCACCTGGTGCGGCTGCTATCAGTCATAATGCAGGACAATCTGTTACTTTTGTAGACAACCACTTTTTATGGTGTCTGTGAAGTTTATTCGATTTGATGTTCTGCAGACAAAATAAAATCTTGCACCAGAAGTAGCAAACGTTCCACTGACTCCATCCTTTTTCAAAATAAAGTTGGCAAAAGTTAGCAACAGGCAGGTACCTGATTGGTTTTGGGAATGAAGGAACAAGAGGTAGGTAAGCAAGTTAATCCATTTTGTGTTTGTCCTCACATGGACCACATATTGGATGCTCACCTTTGAAGGTGCACACGGTGACAAATCTCATTTCAGTTTCATGCTGGAATATTCATTTGACAGAAGGATGGTTTAGCCAATGCTCATTTTAACGGATTTGCTTGTTTTTAGGGTTCGGGATCAAGTGACAGGCAGAAACATCAATATTTTCCTTGGTTGGGGCACACAAAAAAAAATGGTTCCTAAGAATAAATAAGTAAATGATTAAAATAAAGGCACTTAGCCAACGGGATAAAATCCACAAGAAAAACAAAACGTTAAAAACACTTTGCCGAACGGCCGATGGAATAAAACACTTCACCGATTTCCATGTTAACCGGCCGTCAACTAGCGCGATCCCGGCTGTTTTTAACAGACGGTGACATCAAGAAATCTCAAAAATAGCAATAGAGTTTGAGTGACTTAACTCATTTGTGGCTGTGTCGCAATGTCTTGTTCAATTATTGTTAAAAATTCCGAACCGGGAGTGTGACGACTCGGAACTTTGCCAGGTCAGTGTTCGGCCGACAAAATGGAGTCCCTGTGGGTGATCTCCGATCTTCAGGGAATCGAAAAAGCAAACATCGATTTGGATCCGGTAATTTGGATTGGTATCCGGAATTCAGAACTGCAAATTGAATGTGGGCAATTCCAAATCGTAGCATCTGAATATTCTGGCATCACTTCGGTTGTACCCAAGGATAAGCCACGCAATAGGTACCAACCATTGAATTCATACCACGTGGCACTTGCTGACATGGCCATATACCAGCCACAGCAAAAATATTTTGTCGAACAATCGGCAGAGGCCAAGGTGGCCAGCCGAAAGGCTAAAAAATGAAACAATATTTTGCTTGGGCCTAAGTCTAAGTAAGTTGTAACAACAAAGGAAAGTAACTCACCATCTTCCTCGTAAGAATCAGCAACCCTGACACAATCAGTACAGTTGTTTAAAGAAGGCACTGTAGTCACGGTTATGTATGCATAGGCTATTTGACTAGTTACATTCTCCGGAGTTTCACCACTGTATAGAAAAAATTAAACAATCCAAGAGCAGAGGTCAGTGTAATAAATTATTTCAGGACAAAGACCTGGTCAACAAAACAATTAAACCAGCAACGTGCGTAATTACGTCCTTGTTGCAATGTGACCCCCCAAAGGGAAACAAAACAATTTCAAATCCATTTCAGAATTCTTGCTCTGGTAAGCCATTGGGTAGGCATGAGCCAATGGCCTGGGTTAGTAACCCAGAGAAATTATTGGACCAGTCAGAGAGAAATTGGACACCCATTTGCTGGTTCTAATACTCCTACAGCCGTATTCTCCATGGCTATTGCCAAAGATGCATCCCATCTGTGAATGGGCTATTGGGTTGAACCTTAGTGTATAATTAACGTTCAACCCAATAGCCTATTCAACAGATGGATGCATCTGTAAATGCAACAATGGAAAAGGAATGTGTGCATGTTGTGCACAGAAAGACATTTTCGGAGAACAAATCCATTGAATTCCCTATATTGAGTTGAACCAGAGGGTGAATTGCAATGGGGAATAGAGCCGAATGTCTTTTTCACTTCGTATTTTAACATTTGTTGATGATCCACACCCAAGTGGAAAAGCTATGGGACATCTGAACTGCAAGACCCTGCAACCAAAATTAACGACTGCATGGAAAAAGAAAACAACCTCATCTCTTTCCTACCTTGATACAGAACAGGTACAGTGGCGAGAAAATTAATCGTCCCACATATGGCGTTGTTTTTGTCACAGATTTTCGGGCAAAGCTCGAACCCATCGATATTGGTTTCCCACAATTGATTTATCGCATGTTTCAGCTCAGCAAAATCCCATTTTTAATCTGAAATCATCACAATTCTCACAGCTTTCTCTGAAAGATTTAAAAATGGCACGCATTTATGGTACAAGTAATTTTCTCGCCACTGTACACAACGTTTGAAAAATACAGGCTTTTCCACTGAATTCATTTTCATAAATTCCCCTGATCAAAAGTTTTCAAAGGTGGTCAAAAGTGAAAGGTTAAATACCAAACAGTTGCAGACGCAGAGTGTCCTCCTGTGAACAGTACTCTGCCACGGCTTTCACAAAAAGGTGACAAAAGTGACAGAAAAGCCCCAAAGAGAAACGAAACCCCCTAAAAGAAACAATGTGCTCGACCTGACAGCTGCTGTCTGTTTTGTCACCAAAGTTTGGACAGTTATCTACCACTGTCTGAGAGGAGCTGATGCTGACCCCATCACTGGAAGAGAAGAGTGGAATCCGATAAGCATGTTGTGGCAGCGCAACTTTGTTGGACATGTCATATCAAGAGAGAGGTCAGGTCAAATCTCACCTGTATCCATAGATCAGCATCTTTGTCTGATCTGATGGCCATTGGCAAAATGCAATGAGAAGATTGTGATCAACACCTTGATTCTTGAACAGCGTTATCTCTGCAATCTTCCTGATTTCATGCGAAGGCCTGAACAGCCACCAATGGAGTCGGTACTTGAATAGAATTTGCAGTGAATTGTCATCAGTCTCTGTTGTGTAAGTGTATGATAAAAGGAACTGACCACACTTTGAGAAGCCCAGGAAAATGTGCCTGAAAAAATTAATTCAATCTAAGTAGACCTAACTCTTTTGTTGAATTCCACACATTGGTCACTCATTCACGCACTGGCCCATCGGAAAAATAGGCACAGCATGCTTGGGTAATGCCATAAATGAACGCGTATTTTTCACCTGGATTCATGACCTTGCGCAAGCAGCGTTGAAAACGGGTCCGCCCCACCTTCACGCCCGCTTGGCATCTTGTTCTTTATATTTTGCTTTTCCAATAAACTTGCATTGCACAAATGACCTTTGATTTGCTTGTCTTCCGTCAAAAATGACAATTTTACTTTCGCATGTGATTGCGGACAAACACGGCATCCACAGGATGCCGCAAAAGGGTAGAATGCCCTTGCAAAAGGATCTCTCAGAAGTAACGTGGAAGAAAGAATTTTAGTGTTTTGATTGAAAAAAGTTGTTTAAAATTCTTCCCCAATTGAAGCTCACACTTAAAGGATGCCTTGGAATTCAATCAATCCAGAGCGAAGAATGGTGTACATCTTACCTAAGTTTTGTTATATCAAAGGATTTGGACTTAAGGTCAAGATATGGTCCCACAAGTTTCTGAAACAGCAGAGACAGAAACGACTGTTTTGTCTGTGGGAAATGAGACATCTGAAGACAATGAAACATTGTAGACATCAGTTCTGAAACAAAATGCTGAAAACAATGTGCAAGAATGGCTTTACCATTGGGCCAGGACGACCTTTGATGAAACTTGCAAATATGTTTTTGTTGAGATTGGGCCTAAGCTCTGTGGAAATCTCTGGACAAAAAGCAAATGGCCTCAGTGTTATAGGTACAAGTTCAGCTCACATTGAGCACCATCAAGATGCAAAATGCACACAGTTCATTGAGATAATCAACTTTAATCCCTGGCAATCCTAATTATTGCGAACATTTTTCACATATTTAAGCCGCCGTACGCATGTGCTGCAAGAGTGTGATGTGATGCATCAATTGATAAGATCACACGTTAGAAGAATGCCAACTTGTGTGCTGCATTTTGTTTTGTCACTGGGCAAATGCAAGTAGAGAATGGGGTTGAGAAAAGCAGCAAATTTTTTATTGCAATTTGCACACTGATTTTTGAATGAATTCGTATTGCAATGATGTTGCCTTCTTGGGCTGCCACTGCTCACTACAAACAAGAAATGTGGCAGATATGGCAAGAAATTTGACTATGTCCTGTTTACCAGATCAAAATTTGTGTCAAGTTGATCTTTGCCCTGAAGTTGTACAAGGTTAAGGTTAATTTGCATGGGCAAGGCCCTGGCGCAAATCAGCAATGAGGGATAACATGAATAAACAAAGAATGAATGCATTCGGATGACATCAACTAGTTGTATAACTTAAAACTTGTAACATCGAAATAGTAAAGTAGGTCATAACGCCTTGGACAAAATAAAGGGAGCTAAGTGAAAACGGAGAAATGAAAAATATTGTCGAACAACAATGGGTTTTAAATGGAAAATCGCAGGAGTAGAAATTAAAGTTTCTCACACTTAGCTCCCTTTAATTTGTCCATGGCGATAATATTCCACTAGGGGCTTCGCCCCTGCGGCCTTCGGCCGCCAACCCCTGTCGGGGCTGCGCCCCGAAGAGTGGCCTTCGGCCGCTCTCATGGCCGCTTCGCGGCCACTTCCTTGAATATCAGATGCGCTGTTGTTCTCCGTCT
>JASGXE010005486.1:0-33292 GCA_030068105.1 Sinentomon sp. SZTP_YWyxl
CAGGTTTTTAAAAAAATGACAGACTTTTGCAAAGGGGTTCTGATTGGAAAAGCGTTCCACGACTTCAGTGCCCGAGGAAAGACAGAGAAAATAAACGAATTCGTTCTAATCAATGAGATTTTGGATTGGAAGGGAAGCGGTGAAGTGAGCGCCTATCAAGAAATGCACTCACTTCGTTAAAAAAATCACTTCATTTAAACACTCCCAGTTTTTCCAGGAAAAAAGTTGACATTTCATTTTTGTTTTCTTTCCCCAGCTGCTACACGAGCTTTAATTGCGGCGGTTTTGGCACAAGAGCGTGGTCCGAAAGTCTAACTTCCACTTTGCTGCAAGTTAAGAGATCACCCGCCGGTCGTAACAAAAATAAGTCAAAGAAGATGGTTACCATCGGGTTGGCGCTCCTGTATGCATTCACGGAGCCCTGATCAGAGGACAAGGAGAAATCAATAACTTGTACGAGGGTCGTTCAAGTTGCTCTAGCGCTGGCCAACTTCCAGGCCAGAAATCACCGATTAGTTTGTCATTCCTTATTTCTTGTCCTTTTTTGGAAGCTACGCCAAATTTGAGTGCAAAAGGACCATTTTTCAGTTCTGCGTGGAGATTCCTTTTTTTAGCCGTCTGGTAACTGCACTTTGATGCATTTGCACCGATTCCATTTATGCTCAATGTCTCGTTCTTTCTCATCTTTCGTGAGTCAACGGTACAAACAGCTTTCACCGCTCCAAATCTCTCCCGGAAAGATGTTGATAGAACTTGTGTATGCATTCCGGGAGAGATTTCGAGCGGTGAAACCTATTTGCAGCATTGACTCACGAAAGATGAGAAAACACAGACATTGATTAAAAAATACAATTAGTGCAAATGCATCAAAGTGCAGTTACCAGACGAATCTCCACGCAGAACTGAAAAATGGTCCTTTTGCACCCAAATTTGGCATGGCTTTCTAAAAAGGAAATAGAAGTAAAGGATGACAAACCAATCGGTGATTTTTGGCCTGGAAGTTGGTCAGGGCTAGAGCAACTTGAACGACCCTAGTACATATGCATGGGTGTATTCGTATTTCTGCAAGTGCGTTCTGTATATACTTACTTGTAAATATAAACATAAACTGTTTAATGAAAGCAGAGGGGAAAACCTGGAAGATGCGTGCACATATATCAGCAAACGGTGGACTTTCGTTTAAAAAATATTTTTTTAAGTGAATATCTCTTTCGTTTAAGAGATATTCACTTAATGTGGTTGACAATAAATAATTCGTGGACACCCCCCCTCTGCACCACAACAAAACAATGAATAAACAAGGCCAACGCAATAGGTAAGTACCAGCCTGTATAATTTGACGCCTGTCGCCGATTGCGATAACACACCCAAAAGCGTGGAGGGAAAAAAAGGGGAGAGGAGATGCTCGATATGTACTGGTAGGAAACTGAAAATCAGTTCTACATACTTCCCTTGTGGCTGATGTACCATAAAACAAGACCGTATCCATCTCTTTGTGGATACCCACCCATGTCGCAGGTAGTTCATTTGGAAACACATGTAATGTATACGTATGCACCTGCAATCATCAGGAGGCTGAACGTGGGAGAGAGAGAGAGAGAGAGAGAGAGAGAGAGAGAGAGAGAGAGAGAGATATAGAGAGAGAAGAGAGTGTCAGCGATCGAGATAGAGCGAGAGAGAGAGAGAGAGAGTGGGTATAAAAATGGCAGGTTAGCAGATGACGGACCAAAACATTGAAATGTGGAGAAGATCGTCGACCTGTGCTAGTTGTTTCATACGGGCAGAGATGGGATTCGTCGTCTGAACCATTGCACAGAGAGAAAGCTTGAAAGAGGGAGATGGCGGGGATGGAAAAGAGGACGAAGGAAAGATAAAGACAGAGAAAGAGTGAGCGATGGGATATGGGAGAGAACTATCATACCTTTTCTCTTTTAACGAGGGGGCGGAAAGCGTAATCGCGGTTAGGTTGCGGAGAAGGTTGCAGAGTATGATGGGGGTACTACGTGTATATTCGCAGGTACCCATCATACTGAAGGCAAGTGAAATTGATCTTCTGCGAAATGGACTGGAAGTAATCACCATCTCCAAGCCGCCTCTCTCCCTCACCTCTCATTCCCTCGCCCCCTCTCTCTCTCCCTCCCTCTCCCTCTCTTAATCTCTCATCTTGTTCTCTCTGTCCATATGTTGTCCTGAAAATCCTGTCTCGATGAAAATACTGAAGGCATCCTCTTATTGGCGTGGTATTTTGCAATTCCCTTCTCGTCTCGACGAAACACAAACAAACACATTCCGGAGGGGAAATCTGGTAGTCCTTCCAATTTCCCTTCTATTTCAATCTCACCCTCGTGAAACCCTTTCAGGTGCCAGACGAACCAGAGTCCGAGGAGATGACATATGACGATCCAAGCTGAAAGTTCCTTCGTTTGAGGAAGCACAACGACCTCCCTCTATGAAGAAAGCAGTTCAGAACCATTGAACTGACACGACATTATCTTGGCACAATGTAGCCTTTGCCTTTCTATGGACAAATTGATGAGTAGATATCAGAAAACCAAATGCCGCCTGGCCTGTGGTGTTCTTATAATTCTGATTGGGCGCGGCCGTCCACTTTGCTACTGGAGCCTTATTAAGAACAGATAAATGGCCATCGAAAACACTATGGGTCCCACGGGAACTTCGGCAACTTCGCAATGTGTTTCAGCCGTTGTGCCAAGCAGGCCGATAGACTTCATTGCATTTGCATATCGGAAAAGACTGCCACATCATTTCAAATCAATTCTCGGCCGCAATTCTTCCACCAGATGTCCAAATATGCCTACCGGCGCATTCATCCGAATGGTTTCCGAATCGCCTCAACTGGCCCAAATCAAAACAACCGAGTTTTTCCTTTCACCCCTCCCTCCCTTCCTTCCCTTCACTTCCCTCCCCTCCCCTCCGCGAACTGTCGTCGTATTGTCGTTGTCTTTTGTCCTAGTCATTGTCGCTGTCGTTGTCGCTGTCGTTGTCGCTGTCGTTGTCGCTGTCGTCGTCTTTTTTCCCAGTCATTGTCGTTGTAGTCGTTGTCGTTGTCGCTGTCGTTGTCGTAGTCGTAGTCGTTGTCGTAGTCGTTGTCGTTGTCGTAGTCGTTGTCGTTGTCGTAGTCGTTGTCGTAGTCGTAGTCGTTGTCGTAGTCGTTGTCGTAGTCGTTGTCGTAGTCGTTGTCGTAGTCGTTGTCGTAGTCGTTGTCGTAGTCGTTGTCGTAGTCGTTGTCGTAGTCGTTGTCGTAGTCGTTGTCGCAGTCGTTGTCGTAGTCATAGTCGTTGTCGTAGTCGTTGTCGTAGTCGTTGTCGTAGTCGTTGTCGTAGTCGTTGTCGCTGTCGTTGTCGCTGTCGTTGTCGCTGTCGTTGTCGCTGTCGTCGTCTTTTTTCCCAGTCATTGTCGTTGTCGTTGTCGTAGTCGTTGTCGTAGTCGTAGTCGTTGTCGTTGTCGTAGTCGTTGTCGTAGTCGTTGTCGTAGTCGTTGTCGTAGTCGTTGTCGTAGTCGTTGTCGTAGTCGTTGTCGTAGTCGTTGTCGTTGTCGTTGTCGTTGTCGTAGTCGTTGTCGTAGTCGTTGTCGTAGTCGTTGTCGTAGTCGTTGTCGTAGTCGTAGTCGTTGTCGTAGTCGTTGTCGTAGTCGTTGTCGTAGTCGTTGTCGTAGTCGTTGTCGTAGTCGTTGTCGTAGTCGTTGTCGTAGTCGTTGTCGTAGTCGTTGTCGTAGTCGTTGTCGTAGTCGTTGTCGTAGTCGTTGTCGTAGTCGTTGTCGTAGTCGTTGTCGTAGTCGTTGTCGTAGTCATAGTCGTTGTCGTAGTCGTTGTCGTAGTGGTTGTCGTAGTCGTTGTCGTAGTCGTTGTCGTAGTCGTTGTCGTAGTCGTTGTCGTAGTCGTTGTCGTAGTCGTTGTCGTAGTCGTTGTCGTAGTCGTTGTCGTAGTCGTTGTCTTTTCTCCCAGTCACTGTCGGTGTCGTTGCCGTAGTCGTTGTCGCTGTCGTTGTCTTTTGTCCTTTTCCTTGTCTAGTCGTTGTCGTTGTCGTAGTCATAGTTGCTGTCGTCGTTGTCGTTGTTATTATCGTTGTCGCGACGCGAAATCGAATCCATCCATCATGTGCAAACTCGAGCACAACAAATCCAGTGGTCGAATTCGCAAAACCAACAAATTTTTTCGCAAATTTCAAATCACTTCGAATTTGAGGGTCGTCTTAAATTTTAAATTGCGGTAAATGTCAGGCCCTAAATGAGTGCACATTTCATAGAAATGCAATCCCGGTGAATAATTCTCCGCAAATTCTCCGAAGAATTGCACAATTCCAAACACAGATCGAATTCCCTGCGATTTGAGGGGGATCATTTCTCTTTCGATTTTCCGATTTGATCTGAGTTGACTGACAACCTCTGTTATTTGCTACTTTTCAATATTCTCTTGTGGGGCTATTTCTGCAGATTTCTGGTTCAGATTGGGCAGGTTGCCTACTGCAGGTGTTATCCATTTGAATTAAAACAAACACCACTCCAAGCTTCCAGAATTGCTTCAAAACTGCAATGTACTTCACTGGGGTTGTCAAGTGACTTTTGGGAAATGTATAACTTGTTTGAGATTGAGCAAATTACCGCCTGAATTCAACAACTGGCTCCAGGTCAAAACACAACAAAGCAGATGCCTGCACCAGGAAGCAGGATGCCACATAGGTACATGCAGAAAAACACTTCACACAAGCGGAGATAACTGCTCACAATGTGTTATTGAAGAAATAACAAGTTTGTGGTAGATCTTGACTGCAGGTAGAAAGTACTGCGTCAACAGAAATGCAGGCACCGCATTGATGATGTGGGAAGTGGAAGAACGCAAGAAATGTGTGGAGAATTGGAATTGAGACGTGGAAATTTGTTTCAGGAAAATCAGAAAAGGGAGAGTGGGAAAAGGTCAGAAGAAAGGAGAGGAAGTGAATGGAGGGAAGGGAGTAACGGCGGGAGGGAAGGTGGGCAATGGGCAGATGCGATGGTGGGGAAGGGTGAGAAATTTATTTATTTCTCTCTTTGACATGAATCTGTGCGCTAAACACGCTCTGCAAATACCTGTGTGAAAGAGTGGTGTATAGACTCGCAAATGTTTGAACGGTCCAACCGCATCGATAGTCTATAGGTGCTATGCGACGACCGAATGAGCTCATTGTGGTTGGTCGATGGACTACTTGCATAGGACTAATAATTAGGCAAATAGTTTAAGCTTGCTGTGTCCCTAAAAGAGCGAAATAAAGCTTGCGTAATGCAGACACATCCTGCAGCATACAGGCCTGTTTTACCCAATTCAAATCCCGAATTTCAATATGCTGTATAGTTTTAGCGAGCTTTTGTTATTTGGTTCTGTATAATCATCCCCGACCCTTGCAGTTCCACACAATGCGGGATATGCAAGCCGTTTATGGGTCGGAACGGCCGTTTTCCGTTTATGGGTCGAATTATCATTACTGCGTGGAGAGGTGCGTCACACACCTTTTTTCGTTTCATATAGACAGAAAGCAAAATGATGGTTTGAAGGTTTCCCTTTACCTGGCATTTTTTCTGGTCACTGGAGCAGATGTGGATGCTTGGATAAATTATGTTTGCAAATGAACCCACGACGCACCGCTTCAAGATATTTCCAAATACTGCTTTTGCATTGCAATAACATTTCAGACAACCATGCCACAAATAACATTTCAAACACAACATTGCAATAACATTTCAAACCTAACATTGCAATAATATTTCAAACATGCCACAAATGAGCTGAAACAGGAGGGCGGTCAATGGAGGCGAAAAGTTCATACACTTTCGCATGTGGTGGTGTGTGTGTTGTGACTGAATTTTTTTTTCTTACTCTTTTTTGGTGAAACTGACCACAGAGCATAGATACCTGCTTCCTCTATGCGTTACGCTCCTATTTTTTTTAGATGGCTGTGCGTTTACGGAGCTCGGATAGGTCGCGGCACCTCTTCCAAGACATTTGCATGACAACAACATTATTCTGACAATCCAATCACCGAATGACTGGGACAGGAAGCGCAGTCAGGTGGAGTATAGAAAACTCCACCTTTTCGCATGTGGTTGCAAATGTGTGACGTCATTTTATTATTATACGAATACTCGTAACAACTTTCTTTTCTGGGCAAAAATTTGGATTTTAGTCATCAACAAAAATTTGGGTTTTAGTCATCAATGTTGCCAAATGCTATTGGATGACTTTCAAGAGAAACACAAAGCACCGCCTTATAGCTTGTTCAGCGACATTATCACCAGCGACGTTGACTATCAACTTCCCTTTGCTTACAGCTTTAAACCACTACAAAGACGTTCGGATAATGGTTTAATTCTCACCATTCCATTATGCATGGAAAAATATTTTGTTCCATTCTTTCTTCCTTATTCCCCCGCCCAATTACTGACTGGAATAACCTATCCGCCAGCAGCTCGTTGATCCGCAATTCCCTTGCTCAATGTCTCGCACGCCGACCCACGTGCCATCATAGACCTATCCTCATTAGAATGATTAAGATTTTATCTCATGACTTTTTAATTTAATTTTTGGACTATGCTTTTGCGTACTTTCAATGTTTGTGCGGTTAAAGTGCCTAGCCAATTGTCACTGTTTTTGTTTTGTGAATAATAAATAATAAGAAAAAGTTCATCTCGTAATCTTGATGGGAATCCGATAGTTAAGGTCGCTGAATTCGAATATTTGGGAGTTTATCTTTCCACCTATCTGGGCATTTTAATTAGGAACGTAAATTCTGTATCGTCTACGGCCAAGCTTAAAGAATACTTGTCCTTGGTTATACCCATCCTGGAATATGCCTGTGAGATCTGGGATCCATTTCCTGCGTCTCATTCTAGTCAGGCACACTTTCATTCAAACGCCTATGGAGTGTGTACAACTCTCTGGGAGGTTCCCGGCTGCGATCCCTTCCTTAAGACATTCCCATTCAAAACACATGATGTTTCAAACCCTTCCAAGGGTTTAAGAGATCTTGACACAGAAGACAACTCCTAAAAAGGTACTTGAAAAGGCACAGAGAAGTGCTGCACGTTTTATCATGATCGATTATGGAATAATAATAATTATTATTATGGCAACACATCCAGTGTAACCGCTATGCTCAGTAAGCTCGGGCTCTCACCCCTGTTTAAGAGAAGGTCGGATAGACGTCTTAGCACCCAAAAAAAGATCCTTAGGGGGTTCCCTGCTAATTCCTCTTCCAGATGAAGTTCGAGTGAGTCAATTCAATGGTAGCCGCTCTCATGCTAAGAAGTTTTTGGTTCCCAATGTGAAGCAGAACACTCATTTCCATTCTTTTTTTCCGGAAACCCTTCGGGAGTGGAATTCTCTTCCCAAGGACTCTTATTTGATCAGAAATTCTCCTGCTACCGGAGGTGAACTCCATTAAAATGTTCTTGTACCTATTGCTTGATTGCCACATACTGATTTTATGTAAAATCGTTTCGTCGCCTTTTCAATTATGAATTTTGTCATTTTTGTTCTTCTTTCAAATGTTTGCATTTATATCGCAAGCTGAAACATTAAATACCCTACAATACAATACAAAACGATACCTCCACAATTGTAAAGATTGAAGGTTACCAAGTGTCGACTGATGCGTAGCAAAACAAGTAAAAACGCACCTTCATGCAAATTTTGAACAGAGACGCATTTGTCTGCAGGTATAGCACGAAAGCAACCCCGATCGAGAATGGCACAGGGGAAGCTTTTGTGAAAGAACAAGGGGGGAAGCAAGTTCCATGAGCGCAGCACTCATTCGTGGCAGAGGCCGCACGACCAGCCGTTTTCGAGCAACCAAAGGAAATAACGACAAAAACCGACGAATGAAATAAAGGTGAACTACCCTGTCCTATCGCCTTTTCTCATTTCGTCCTCCTTTTCGTTAGCTTCCCAATCCCCGAATCGACACATCCCTGTAGCTTTTCGCCCTCTCAGCCGGACTGCGGAGGTCCTCACCCCTACCCCCACCCCTCTCCCGGCACCCCACTCCTGCAAGATGCGATAACTGAAATGGCCACGTTTTAGGTGTGCTGCCAGCTGATTGCGCTTTCCCCTTCTGTTTCTTTTTTCAAATTTAAATGTCAAAAATCAACGAAAAAAATGCAGAAAATAATATGACGGGCTACAGGGCTTTTAGTTGGGCCGAGGAGTCCGGTCCTAAATGCCAATCGCAATCTGGATGATCCTGGGGGAGAAAGGCCGATAACGGAAAATATCAGCGCATGCCCGCCCGACCACTAGTTCAACAGGTATCCTCACCTCACCACCACCACAGCAGGTTACTAAGGGGAACCGAACTTTACACGAGCAATGTGCGCTGCGAGTTTTGAGTTACCAGGCTGCGCTAGTTATAGGCTGGAAAGTGACTCTCTTTTTGGCCGGTCAACAGGCCTGAATTGAGCTCACAAGAGCTGCGACAGTTTCTAGTCTCTAACATCATCACTTTCCGCAAAACCTTTTAGGTGGGTCATTGACGGACATTCCTGGCACTGCTAATGTGTGACTATGGCCACGTGTGACCGGAATGCTCGGCTGGTGACCCAGCCATCGGGCATATGCGCAGCCCGCAGCCCGCAGTCGGCAGTCGGCAGTCGGCAGGATAAACAGTGACACGCCGCTGGATATCGTGGAACGTGGCCGGTCTCAAAAAAGGAACCGAATAGGTACCACCCTCAAAAATATCTGCACCGTTCCTCACATTTTGGACCAGGCCAACATTTCGATAGGCTAAACAGAACACACCATGCAGTTGGCCTCGAGATGTGTAGGCCAATAAACGACGAAAAGGTTGTTTGTGTTTGTTTATTGCATTATGGCCCCATTTCCTGCTCTTTATTGGTATCCTGGGCGCTGTGCTATGCTACGATTGCTGTTGTGCTGCTGGTTGCCTTTGGCTAATGCACCAGTTGTCCCCCCTCCATCTCCTCCCCTCGTGGTGGTTGTGGTGGTGTGGCACTGCGCTTTGCTGATTATGCTCCTTCTATAATATTGGCTTCTTTGCTGATGCGTCCAGTGTCCATGCAGCGCTGTTCCTGCTCTGTTGCTATTGAAAGTGATGCTTATTTCGATTAGGCTATTATTATTTAGGATTTAGTTCTATTCTAGTCTGCGCTCATAGCCTGGCTGATATAGATAGACATAGGGTTAAGGGCGTGGCTGCGACGCAATATGCATGCCTTCTACTTGGTTTATCTATAGGAATATTGTTGAATTGTCTCTACGTATACCGACTGGATTCGGTTCTGCAGAACTCACCTCATGCATCATCGTTGTTTTCTGCAGCGAGGTCGAAAAAAGGTATTCTGCTTTTTAGGCAAAATTCCCTCGTAAGTTCCCAGCGTGTGCAGCCGAGACTTGTTTTTCCGATGCTCGGTCCCAAATTCAGAATTCAAACTCAAATCAATATTATATTTGCTGAAGATTTTCGCAAATATGTAATTTACGATAAATGAAACAGACACGATACAGACACTCAGACCTAAAGTCGGGCCGACTTAACATGGCGCGTGACCTCTTTTTAATCTCTGTTATCTGGAAGCAGGTAGCAGGCAGGGATCTCCAAACGATTTTTCTCTTTTTGGCGCTTTTCGGCTTTTCAATGAGTACAATCCGCTCAACACAGTTGTTGTTAATCCCTGCTGACAGCTGGCAGCAGAAAATGAACAATGGGGTTGTCAATCATAAATCGGCTGTTAACCTTTTTCGTTGATTTTCTCACGCGCCATGTTAAGTTTTAGGTACATTGTCTACATGTAAATATCGCAGCACACATACAATCAGTATAAAACAATGAGATTAAATATTGACAAATCCAAGGTTATGCAGTTTGGGTCCAAAGGTGTCCCTATTGCCCATCCATATTGCATTAATGGCAAGACTTTGGACGTCGTTCACACCTTTAAATACCTTGGTGTCACCTTAACGCATGACCTCACATGGAGTGCTCACATTAGCTCTGTCATAAGTAAGGCTTCTTCGAAAATGGGATATATTCTGAGAAGTCTCAAGCAGGCTTCACCCAGCCGTAAAAAGCTAGCTTATATTTCTCTGGTGTTGCCCATTCTCGAATATGGCTGTGCAGTATGGAATCCCAGGAAAAGATGCGAAATTAATACATTGGAAAGTGTCCAGCGAAGAGCAGCCCGAGCAATCACTGGTAAATTTGATAGACATTTAAGTGTGTCTGCTATTCTAAACGACTTGAATCTTCCAACTCTTTATAGTCGGCGTCAATCTCACTGCTTGAATTTGTTGAGAGACATTATTGTGGGAGGTGTTGACTTTCCCCTCCCTTCCGTGTATAAGATAAAGGAGACCCAAAGACGTACAGACAATGGCCTCAGTCTTTCCATGCCGATTTGTAGACGAAATATCCTTCAGCATTCTTTTTCCCCGCAAACAATTTTGGAGTGGAATAATCTGTCAGCCAACTCCCCGTTGATTGTTAAGGCCATTGCTCAGTTGAATCGTTGTCAATAAATTCACCATTTTCTTTTTTCTTTTATGTGTTACACGCAGGGCGTCAATTGTTCCGCTTAAGTGTCTCGCCACTTGTGAGGTTTCTGCAGGAACAGATTCTGTGCGATTGGCTTTCGAAGTCTCTGCCAACATTACCGTCTTGGACTACTTTCCCGCGAGTCATTCACATATGTTTCGGACTTTACCCCTGTTGCAAACACTTGAACCGATGTGATGTTCAGCACCTGTTTTGGTAGGAACCGCGCATGTGGTGAGTCACTTTTGCTGGTGCAGAAGTTTTTCAGGCCAAATCCGTTTCTCTGACATTGCCATTGCAGTTGTTTTTAATATCTCTTTGACCAATTTGACTATGCCGAGCGTAACTTGAATGTTGTTTTTTTTTTGTCTTTTGTCTTTGTGTTCACAGCACCAAATTCTTGTAGCTGTTTTTTGCCCAGAATAATAATAATAAAATAATAACGTGCTCATTAACTATAAACGATTATACAATTATTGTTGTAAAATTGAAAGAACAAAATTCACTGAAATATCTGATACACGCTGCATGTTCCAGTCTGACCCATAGTCTTCGTATCATCATCATCAATGAGGCAGACAGAGCATCAGCAGGAGCAGATGGTTGTCTCATCTGTGTCTCAGCCAACCGACCTGCTCACTGCTGACAGGTGACGAGCGATGAAAAGCAGACGGCTCATACAACCTTGAGGCTCATGCAGGCTGGTCCATTGACTTCGCAGGTGTTGCGAGAAAAACGTCTACAATAATTTTCGGACAGTCTAATCGATTTGAGGTCTTATTTTCCGTCCAACCGGAATAAAGTCGAATTGGTAACGTTTAATTGGAACCGGAATTTCGTCTAATCGAAATAACGTCTAACCGGAACAACGTCAGTGCGATTGATGCCAGGTTTCAGCGAAATCCAATGTACCTATCCGTCTCCCAGTTGGCACACCAATGATGAATTTCAAAAAGCTCTGTCGGCAAATCGTACCGTGATTTAGGACAAAGGTCATGGCAAGATACAACTAAATCGACAGTAAAGAGTCTAAAAATACATTTTAAACCATTAAAATTGGCATCAACAAAAAGCAAGAAGTGCAGTGGTCCCAGCGAACTTCTCTCTGGAACTCCGGATGATATCACCAGATTTTCCTCTGATAAGAATACTTCGACCGAGACACAAGCCCGTCTCTTGCTTACAGATAAGACTCCAAAAGGGAACCACCAAAAGGGTCGGTATACCGCTAATGATTGATCAATTTCTTCAAGAGATGATTATAACACTATCAAATGCCTTTTCAAAATAAATAAAAACAGCATCCACCAGTTCTCTTCTCGCAAGGTTAACAGAAATTTGTTACATTTCGTCTTCCACTACCCCACCGTGTTGCCAAGAAAAGGGTGCTGTTGATCAATAGATAATGATCAGGCGGATTGGGTCACCATTAAGAGCAGGCTTCATTATCAGTTTTTATGTTTTTGCGATAAATTGCCACATCTCATGGATTTCAGAACAAAAAATCATGTGAGACCATCATCATCGGCTTGTTCATCGGCTTGTTCTTAGAAAGTTGGCAAATTATCATGTGCCTTTCCTTAAATGGCACTGAATCTGCATGTAAATTCTGCCGCCTCTACGGCCTACGTGTCCTTGGTTACCCATCATAGAATATGCCTGTAAGGTCTGGGATCCATTTCTTACGTCCCATTCCAGTGCTCTCGAACGTCTGCAGCGCGAAGCCCTACGCTTCCTTTGTTCTGATTAAGGAAGAACCTCATCCGTTTCCGCAATGCTCCAACATCTGGAACTTAGCACGCTTTCTGAGATACGTACATGGCAGCGATTAAAATTTTTACACTGCCTCCTCCAGTTAGAATTCGGCCTGTCGAACTAACCATGGATACCATCACATTGAACAGCCAATTGTCAAGTTCAGTAAGCATTTCAATAGCTTTTTCTTTCGCACTGTCAGAGAGTGGAATGCACTTTTGCCTTCTTCTCCCTTTCTTCAATCATTGCCGATTTTCCATTGACTATGGGATATGTCTCAACATAACATGAAAAATGGTTGATGCAATGCAGTCCGACCTCATCTCACCCATTCCTTTTAGCCCGGTTAGGCCTATACGATATTCTTTGGTTCAGTGTTCATGTTTTTATTGTGTTTAATTACTGTTTGTTTTATTTTATCACGATCAACTGGATTGTTGAGATTTTTGATAAATTAAATTAAAAATTTCATGGACTCATGA
This sequence comes from Sinentomon sp. SZTP_YWyxl, assembly GCA_030068105.1. Classification (NCBI taxonomy): domain Eukaryota; kingdom Metazoa; phylum Arthropoda; class Protura; order Sinentomata; family Sinentomidae; genus Sinentomon; species Sinentomon sp. SZTP_YWyxl. Next base: position 12,779 of record JASGXE010005486.1, read on the forward strand.
TTGATCAATTTCTACAAGAGATGATTTACACTATCAAATGCCTTTTCAAAAATCAATAAAAAACAATATCCATACCTGCTCTCTTCTCTCAAGGTTAACAGAAATTTCATGGACAGCTGCTGCAAATCAGCTGGGTTTCAAAGATTTCTTTCTATGAAATCCGTGCTGGTAAAAGGTGAGTAATATCCCATTGCCAACTGCAAATCTGCATTGCATTGAAGTTTCTCAAGAAATTGGGAATCACAGTTGCGAGTATTAAAACGAGCCTATACCTATCCATCCATATACGTGTTCCTGTTCCTATACCTATCTAAGTACAAGTACCTATCTAAAACTATCTATACCTATCTAGGTGTACCTATCTATCCTATACCTATCTAGTACCTACAGTAAGTAAGTATACCTACCGAAATACACATTCCTATAATCTTTATTGCATTCGACATCCACAAGCTCAGCAGCAGAAAAAAGAAAAGGAAAAAACCTGGAATACTGAATCATTTTAACGAAAAGAAGTAAAAGTAAAAACAAATTAAGTTAATTGAGGAACAATAAAAGGCTGAGCTCAGTCTTTTCAGTATACCTACTCCGACACAGGGTGTCCCGTAAATCAACCACCGAAATAACAGAGTAGATTTCCATAGACCATACAAATCGAGCTTCATCGGTGGAAAAAAAAGTGATCCGACCCCCCCCCCATAACTGAGTTATGCCCCCAAAAACTTCCCAAAATGGACTTACGGAACACCCTGTATAAATGCATATGAAAAAGGGATAGGTACCCGTTAGAATAAGCTTACCTGCGAATCAGGCATCAGGCAAAAAAGCCATAGTCTATTATTATTTATGTGTGTACCTCCTCGTATACATGACTTCTCATGCAAATTAAGCCCCCTGGGATGCACGTAAGCATAAAAGTGAAGTAGTGCTGGGTTTGGTTATCCACGAGCATGCAGCACAAGAGTTCCAATCGCAGCTGAAATTATACCTATGCTCCTATTTTTTCTTCTTCTTCTCCCTTATTCGCAGCTTGTGCCTTTGTTCCATAGACAGTTGAGCCTATTCTCGTTGTCTTTGGATCCGTTACGTGAACAATCTACTCGGAGCTTATCAAAAGTCCTCGAACATAGGCGATATTTTAAAGTACTGGTAAACACAGGCACCATCTAATTTCAACGGGCTTATGGTGCCACTTCACGCCTCACACGAGTGTCATGATGTTTTGCGGCGCATGCTGCCATTGATTCTAAATGGCGCCTGGAGTTAAAAATGAATTCCTGTGTTCGAAGACATTTGACAAGGAGTGTAGGTAAATGGTGGCTCACTCTTTGACTTATGGTTTCATTCCTACGATGGTGTGTCATGCTTTTTCCCATTCTCTGGCATTCAACTTCTCTTTTTTCTTTTCTATCTCTTGTCACACAACTGCTTAGCGGAGAAGGTAGCATTGATTTTTTATTCATTTTTCATTTTTATCACAGTGCGCTTCTGCGAGGAATGGCACTGTGCAGGGAACCTTTGCAGTCCGATTAGAAAAAACTCCTGAAATGTAAAAAGACAATACCAGCAGATTTTGGTTGTGCTGTTCAAATTGTATCAAATTCGTAGCTTGAACTCAACAAAAACGTATGCTCGGCGATATTTTAAAGGACTTGTTTTTGTTGGGGCTTTTGTAGGGGATTTCAACAGCGCTTCACGCCTCACATGAGTGTCATCATAATTTGTGGCGCATGCTGCCATTGATTCTAAATGGCGCCTGAGTTGAAATGTTCGAAGACTTTTGATAAGGAGTGTATCGTCTTTCGTTCCAACCCTATAATTCGATGGTCAGTCACCACAGGTACCCAATAATTCGTAGTCCTGCCTGGATATGCTTAGGTGCAGGCTCGTCTCCGAATTCGTCGATCCGCATTCTTATACGTATGAATATCCAAATGACTGATGGTGAAATAGGAGTTGTAAAATGACATAGGAACCCATGACATTCTCGAAAATGACCAGTGTTAAAAATAATAACCTATACTTCAACTACGAGTGATCCATCCATCTTAGCCAACTGAAGACAATGTCCAAAAACTGTCCGGGTCAGTCGGCTCTTTAGCGGGCAAATGCCTCTCCATCCCATGCCCATATATACACGGAGTCAGAGCCTTCACTCTGGTCGCCTTGATTTTCTCTGTCGGTCAGGTCAGTCAGCGCGCACATGAAGGCCTCCACATTTTCTAGTCAAACCCTGAACCATTGCTTCCATGCTTGTTACATGTCATGACCTAAGCTCATCGCTACTACCATGCACGTCACATGTCGAGGCACTGACTAAGAGTTAGTCAGCAGATGAGATGCAAGCCCTTATACCTTCACTCACCTGATCCTTTATTCGTGTCCTTAATTGTCAAAGGGAAAAGGGTTTATCGCTGCAAAAAAGGCAGAGAGCAGGTAGGAACCTCTTCCTATAGGTTGTCAAAATCAGAAACACACATGTCAGCCTGAGTGAAATGACCAGACAACTAGCAACTACCTTTTAAGCTCCAGTATCGACCTGCATAAGCAGGCGACAACTCTCGGAACAGTTTTGGGTAGAGTGGGTCAATGGGGCAGAGAGAAAGAGTGAGAGAGGGAGATAGAGGGCGGCAGAGAGAGAGGGAGGGAGATTGGAGAATTATAATTGATCCGATAGCAGTTGGCGGTTGGTACGTACGTATTAACTCTTCAAACTGATTAGAGGAAAAAGCAAAGGCTCCCGTACAACCCAACATGGAAATCCTGAAAGGGACGGGGTGAACCATAATCAAAAGAAAGCAAGTGGAATTTAGTTTCCTCCGCTTTTCTTGTCTTCATGATTCTTCAGGCGCCCTTCGCAGTATTCTCGGCCATGAAACACACCACACGCGTTCTGAATTAATTTTCAACAAATAAATTTCAGTTGTGTGGTTCGTTTCTCTCAATCTTTTTTTTCTCGAACTCTCCTTACTTATCCTTGTATCCAGAGCGTTTTTGTCTCTCTCTCATTCAAATGCAAGTGCACCCTGTCATCTCCTGTCATGGGCCTCTGCTGTCAGCCTGAAAGAGATGCTCTAAAAGTGATGCTCCTGTCTGCCCGTATAGTGTTTGCCTGTCTGTTCATTATGCTGTGATGAGGAAAAGCGATCTCCTCTCGTCTCGCGCTCTCTATCACTCTCTCTCTCTCTCTCTCTCTCTCTCTCTCTCTCTCTCTCCGTGAGTGTGTGCGCGTATGTGTGTAAAAGTACCGCTCCACCCAAAGTCCTTGTCACAGTCACATACGTACATTCCTTCTGAATAGCTAATGGACACAGAACTGTGGAGCCAGCAGAGCCAGCGACGTGCAGGGCCAGAGCCCTAGACCAAAGTCAGGCTGGTGCGAGTGCATTGGGCTGAAGACGTCATGGATTGAGTGACATGTCAAACGAATTTCCAACACCCCCTCCCCCTGCCATCTCTAAACGAACCGAGCATCATTCGTTCTAAAGCAGGTCTAGGAGACAAGAAGGTAAAACTGGTATGTGGGGTGTTGTGTGGCAGGGCTTATTTGACCAGATTGCTGGTTTTTCGGAATCGAACCTTATCTTTAAAAGGTTTTCTAGATACAGGTATGGTAGGGCGGTGCATGAAATCATTTTCCAGGGGGCTGGAGAGGGCAGAGGAGGGCGCCTGTATGTACGTATATGTGGCATCAGACGCAAACTGACAACGGACGCTCAGAAAAAGTGTCCCCCTTCTCTCGAATCATGGAGGCAACAAAAATAGCTTGGCTCTTGTCCGAACCGAACTCCAACTGATGGGCCATACATGAGGGCTGGAACAGGAGATTGGAACTGACTGACGCAATGGAAAATCAACGGAAAATCAACATTCAACTGCATTTGATGGAACATATTCTATTTCAGTGTAAAGCTTTCCATCTCCAAATCGTCGCTTAAAATACGGGCAGTCCGCAGTTGGTACTTTGAAATTTGATAACTGCCACTCTCCCTGCTGCTCCTGATTGCAGAGCATGTGCTCGATTCTGACGAATCTCTCTCCCCCTCCCTGCCACCCGCAAACACCCCCCCCCCAAAAAAGCGATAGGTAAAAGCGACCTGCGATCTGGTGACATCTACGATTCGGACTGCCTCCCGTCGCAGCATTTGCGATATGGTTAGTGCATGGCTTCAGACCTAGGTGCACCTATTTTCAAATCCCCGCACTTTTGTTTAACTGCTTGAACATAGGCATGAACCTTTGTAAGACCCTTATGACGACATAATTGCAGTGGTGCAATTCCAGTGGCCGCAGCAGAAAACTGATTCATGCTATGTTGTTCTATCTGCAATTATTAGAATAGATACTTTTGCAATCCTTTTTTCCCAAAATTGTCTAAGCCTGGAACAGCTGCTGCCTAACTCATCTGCCATTGTTACCATCAGAACCTTTAGAAAACTCTCCCGACTGCATGAAATTCCTTCTACTTAACCATGTTGAATTTTTTAAGTTTTTTGAGATTTTTAAATTCAGTTTTTCACCTTTTAACTGTTGGTTTGACGTTGTGCGAATCATGCACTGTTTATTTGTGTTGTGGTATTGCAATATTAATTGCAGCACCCAACTACCTATTTGTAGCTGCCTTTTTGTTGAATAAATAAAATAAATACATAATTTTGGTCGCATTCTAAAGGCCAAATTGCGTGTATCAGAAAAAACTTGGATTTGAATGGAATGAACTCAGCGGAATAATACTTTTTGATGTGAAAGAGAAACAGTTTCCAAGATTCAAGCGAGTCTTGAGCAAACTTGCACACAATCGAAGTGGATTGAAATCTGTGCGTTGGCTCTCAACTGGTTCACCCCCACCCATCCCACCCTTCCGTGCGAGGTAGGTCCCCTTCGCTGTTGCACTATACACATGCGTCTCCGCAGGCTTTACAGAAAACTGCCCCTGACTTATTCAGAGCTTCTGCAACACACCTCACTCCCTGGCTCACCAATTGCGTGCGTCTTGAAATAAGCAATTATTGAAAGAGGTATTTCATGAAAAACAAATCCTCTTTTCTGGCTATCGCATCAACTGGAATCAAATCGGGTCGAAATGTTTTCACCATCCGTGTCATCCAGATCGTCGGAAGTAAAATAGGTACATCGTGTTTCGGAGACACAGGTATCAAGCAATCATAATATTGTTTGCTTTACGTGAAAAATCAAAATTAAAATTGTGAATTTGGTTTTCGTGAAAAACCAAAATAAAAATTGAATTTTTAATTTGGTAATTTCACGAACTGTTAATCAAGCCAGATGCAGATACCGTCTCTCGCGCAGCTATAAACAGTTAGTTATATGCCCACAATAACACTGATCTCATCTCACTCCGCCTGCGTCACAAGAAACGGGTAACCCCAGCCTAATTCCAACTTCCATCCTCCCAGAATGTGTTTTCGGGATGGGTTACAGGATGGGAGGCGCATCAGGACTCCCTTTTCGCATAATTTCAATATCCGTTGCATTCCAACACGTTTTGCTTTCCTCACACAGTCGGTAGCGGCAGCACGCTTTTCCATTTCCACTGTCTTCTCCTTCCTCTTCACCACGCTCTTCTGCTCCAACGACGAGACCGAGATCTTTGGAGGCGAGGCCAACCTATCCCTTTGGCTTGGCTTGAGTTGTTTATTCTATTTCAAAATTGGCAAAGAAATTATTGTCACCCGCCCGACGGCACTCATAAGGCACACTCTTACGGGCCCTCACCCACTCCGTGCCCCTTTCGATAGGAACTCCGCACCGACAACCATCACACCAGTTGTGTCCTTCGCATGCCCTTTTCAGGGAAAGAGAGAGGTCATCATTAGTATAGTCCTCCTATCTAACCTCCCTCCCCCTCACTTCGTAGCTCCATCCCCCTCCTGCCCTTCATCCCTCCCTCTTAACGGCCCTCCCTCTCTCAATGTGTGTCGTCCTTTTTTCGCAGTCACATTATCGTTGCCTGGCGCGCGTCTTCCCGAGTTATGAGCATAAGAAGAAACCTGCTGTGACCTGTGACCTGTGGCTTGTTTCCCTTCCGTATATCGTTAATGATCCTTTTGTTTCGGCCACAAACAAACAAGAAAGTAAGGTAGTATCATGTCATCTATTGATGCCTGTTGCTTGACTCCGGCGTGGCACTGGTGATGGCTGACCAGGCGTCTTTCCAATTTTTAATCTGATTAAAAATTGGAAAGACGTTTTGCTGATGCCTCGAGGCTCCTTTTTTGACTTTTGGCAGGCAGGTCATGCAGCTGAGAACAGAAGAAGAGAAAACGAAGAAAAGAAAAAAAAAACAAATCATTTTCAGTCATCCCACAACATATCATCCTCACCCAGATCACAGCTTTTCTTATCATCCAGTCATCCTCACCCAGATTAATATTCATTTTATCACGTTCAGGCGCATGATGCTCTCCCGCAGCAGCAGTGACATATTTAGGGGCCTGGCCTGCTCATTGGTGTCGATAGTAAATAATCCTATACGCTGGTTCTGCTTTGTCTTTGGCTTCAGGCTTAGCGTATGCCGTTCTCTCTTTCTCTCTCCCCCTCTCTCACTCTCTCTCTCCCAAACTCTCTCTCTCTTTCTCCCACTCTCTCCCTCTCTCCCTTTATCTCTCTCATCTCTCCCTCTCTCTCTCTCTCTTTCTCCCACTCTCTCCCTCTCTCCCTCTCCCTTTATCTCTCTCCTCTCTCCCTCTCCCTCTATCTCTCTCCCTCTCCCTCTCTCTTCCCCCTGAATATAAGTATGAGTGAAGGAAGCCAGAAAGAGGGAAAGAAAGGGTACGCTCTGATGCATTGCAGTCCCTTAGCATATAATCATATTCTATCCTAGCCCTAGGGCGCGCTGAGGTGTTGCCCTTTAAAAAGCAGCAGAAGGACTTGGAAGCGCTTTGCCCGACGTGCCAAGCAGGCCGGAAAAGCTGGCGCCAGGCCAAGGTAAGCTTAAGCTGGGAAATTTAGTGGCTTTTTGCGAGCGGAGAGAAGATGATATAAATTTCTTGGTCGGTTTATCTGCATTCAGAGAGCTGTCGACAGGCAAATACCTTTTTCTTGTGTGGCATTTTTGGGGCGTTCCAGGAGTTCACTCATATGAAGAAAAAATAGCCGTGGCTCACCTTTAAGAAACTATCACTGCTCTCATCCGATTTTCTTAATTCTTCTTTCTTTATTATGTCTTCTTTATGTATTGGGACTGATCATGAGACCTCCATCGTTAAAGACGTCCGTAACCGTGCGTTCCAGGTTTTAAGTTTTGCGACGCAATCTCTCACTGGCGGACCGCAGAGCAAGATTGTGTGCCCATCCTGCATTGGTCTTATCCATTCTTGAATACTCGTGCGAAATTTTGGATCCGTATCTCACCACTTTTATCCCGTAATTGCCGCAGAAAACACCAGCAGTTATCCGTGCCATATCCCAGCCATTTGCTCGCTGCAGTTTTTTGCCAACCTGAAAACCGACTGCTCAAATGCCTCCAAGCAAGACAGCATTTTGAAAGAATGAAACCTCCTGATGAAACTGTTCGTTGCACTGTATACGCTCTCACACAGCTTGTCAGAGCACTCATTCGAAGTTAAAAACAGCTTTAATCATCACATTTGTCATCAAAGTTTCAGTGTAGTTTTTTTGGGCCACCCTGTACTTCTCTAACTACGCGTACCTATAGGAAATCCCAGTAATTCAATTTTCTGAAGAAGTATATGATTGTCATCATATGCCGGACAAGATCGAATGCCTTTTCAAAATCCAAAAATATGGCATGGGAAGGAAGTTGTTATCAAACCTCTTTGGCTATTTTATCGCAACTAACCGGCAACTAACTGCAAAGCTTGCGTTTCGAAAGACATTTTTTTATCCCCAAAACCAAACTTGTTAGGAGGGGGACAAAGTAATTACCAAAAACCAAAAACTCCTGCAAAATGGTGCGAAAACTTGCTCGACGATTATTGAGCATATGAATGGCATGTGAGAGACATTGGACAATAAAATATATGTACAGGGTTTCCCAAAAGTCACTTGACAACCCTGCTACTTGTCAGTTTTCAATCTTCTTTGCAGGCTATTTCTACAGATTTCAGGTTCAGATTGGGCAGGCTGCCTGCTCTGGTGTTATCTGTTTGAATTTGAACAAACTCCTCTCCTAGCTTTCAGAGTTGCTTCAAAACTGCAATGCACTTTTCCTGGTGTTGTCATGAACTTTTAGGAAACCCTGTACATATAAGACAACAACCAGAAGACGAGATGCAGGCAGATCTTCTTTCCTCAAAGCATAAAGCAGTAATGTTGGCTTTCATCCACTTCCTGTCATGTGATAATCACTCCCCATCCCGAAAAAGTTGTCAGAAAAAGGATGCATTTTGACAATCAATGAAGATCAATAAGTTCGTGTCGTTCAAGAGGCAACCATATAGGCCATCGCACAGGACCCTTTCGGCGGAGAGATCATGACGGGGGTAACACAAACTCCGAGCAGCGAGGTATATCTTTTCCATGGGAGCAGATGGCAAAAATTTACCTCGCTGCTCGGAGTTAGCGTTAACCCGATCATGATCTCTCCGCCGTTTTTGTCTTTTTTTTCTGAATTGTCTTTGAAAGCGATGTCTTTAGGCCGCATATACGTATCAGTCGTTCTTCTTTCAAATCAAAAGGCGATTGATATTTTTATTCACACTTTATTTGTTTAATTAACATTAACAACAATAAGAAAGAGCAGCGAATGCAGTCAGCAGTGCTGTTTACGAATACCTATGCTTACTTTTATGCCCATCCCAGTATAGCCAGCCGAGATCTAATTCTGTCATCTGAGTGTGGTGCAACCGGGCTGGATGAAAGAGGAAGGGGCTGCCGTGCATGAGAGCCGAGAAGGAGAGAGGGAGAGAGAGAGAGGAGGAGGAAATGCACGCAAATGAAATAAATCTTTTCGCTGCGCTGCCGAAAAACGCATGGAATTAAGGAAATAAAGTTTGTGTATTCTCGCGTCATCCGCTCCACTCTGCGCCCAGATATCCCAGTAATTTCATTCAAGAATTCATAATTTATATTGGTGCCTATCTAGTGGAGACCACTTAATTATATCTTCCTCCATCCTGCATACCTATCGTTACCTCCTCTTGACTCCCATCTCTTCCTCCAATGCGGGTACGCTCTATTCGTTTCACCTCATCCTTGGTTGGGATATGACCTCTGCTGTTTGTTCATCAACATCAGCATCAGCGGCCATCTCATCTCGGCGAGTGTAATGGGCCCTAGTAGTGTAATGGTAAAATGTGCGGCGAGTGTAATGGTAAGAAAGGAATGGTCCCTCCCCCTTTTACGTGCATCTACGAGTAAGCAAGGACTCCAGAACCACCAGCCGTTTCACTTTGGCTGGTGGGTGTGGCGTTTGGAAGGAGCACATCATTACTGTTGGTGGCAAACCCTTAAAATGTAGAAAGATTTGTGACTTTATGAAACATACCTTACTTTATTTGGCGTGAGGTAGACCTATGTAGGTACTACTTCACGCTCCCATTTCTGGCATAGTATTCCCACAGACTGTATAACATGTTGGGTATGACTTCGAGTCTATTCGAGTGGAAGCCGGTCAAATGTCGTCAGAACACACTTTATGTGGTTTTCTCCTTGCCCTGCCCTTCTCTAACTTGGTTTCTCCTCTATTCATGTATCCTCATGTATCCTCGATCAATCAACTTGTTTGACTTGTTGTTCTCTTTCTACAACGCAGATCATTGCACGATGCTCGCCCAAATTGAGAAGGTTTTGGGCGAGCGAGCATCGTGCATGATCTTCATCATATCGGATCATTAAAAATGAAGTCTGAATCGATTGCATGTGACTCTTCGGCCCAATCTGTCGTTTTGCCGGTTATTTTGGAGAGAATCGGAACACCTGGTTCGTAATACGGAACTCGGAATCGGAACGGAACTTCTCAAAATTCCGAAAATTCGGAATTCCGAAAAGACGGAATTTGAGAAAAATTCGGAATTCCGAAAAATCGGAATTGTGTCGAAACTTTCGGAAGTGTGAAACGTTGGCATTTTTCCTGGTGTTCGATGTTCCGGTAGGTGGAATTGTCCAAAAAAGCGGATATTTTCAAGATCTTCATTTTCTGAAACATAGGGCCTTTTGGCACCATCGCAGCACCAAAAAAGGCAGAATAGAGCAATCGAGATTCCGATTCGGGCAAAATTCCGATTGCGATCGCAAAGTTCCGATTCCGCGTGTTGTTGCGATTCCGAAAAACTTCCCATTCCAAAGTTCCGATTCCGTTCCGATCTTGCGAAGTTCCGACCATTCCGACCCGACTTCAAATTTCGAATTCTGCCCAGCCCTACCTCTGTGTTAGATCCTCTGTGTTGTTATACCTATGTCTGTGTAGAATAGGTCCCTGGTTATAACTGCTCTGTGATTATAGGTACCAAGTACCTGGAATAGATGCTGACATCATCCTAAATTCAAAATTTTAATATTCCAACCCACATTCATTACAGATTATCGTAACAATACATTTCTTCCTCCGTTCTGCGTGGTCATTAATTGTCACCGCCCCAGTTGCTGTTTGACTTGTCATGCATGTCTTTGATTCTGTGGACTTATCATGCCTTTTCAGTGGACGAACTCCTTTTCAGTGGACGAAATAAATGCGAAGAAACTGCATCCAACACAGGAGATGAGGATTTAGCAAGGAAAAAGCATGCAACGACAAGCCGCATGACTGTTTAGTCAACCACATCGCAGAGACCAAAATTAATGACCACCGCAGAACGGAGGAAGAAATGTAATGTATACGAATAATGTAATGTAATGTGGGTTGGAATATTAAAATTTTGAATTATGATGATGTCAGCATCTTATTCCAGGTAGGTACCTATAACTACACAGAGATAGGTATAACCAGGTACCTATATCTACACAGACATAGGTATAACAACACAGAGGTATTCTAACACAGAGGTAGGGCTGGGCAGAATTCGAAATTTGAAGTCGGGTCGGAATAGGGTCGGAACTTCGCAAGATCGGAACGGAATCGGAACTTTTCGGAATGGGAAGTTTTTCGGAATCGCAACAACACGCGGAATCGGAACTTTGCGATCGCAATCGGAATTTTGCCCGAATCGGAATCTCGATTGGCTCTTTCTGCCTTTTTTGGTGCTGCGATGGTGCCAAAAGGCCCTATGTTTCAGAAAATGAAGATCTTGAAAATATCCGCTTTTTTGGAACAATTCCACCCTACCGGAACATCGAACACCGGGAAAAATGCCAACTTTTCGCATTCCCGAAAGTTACGGCACAATTCCGATTTTTCGGAATTCCGAAATTTTCGCAAAATTCCGACTTTTTCGGAATTCCGAATTTTCGGAATTTTGAGAAGTTCCGTTCCGATTCCGAGTTCCGTATTACGAACCAGGTGTTCCGATTCTCTCCAAAATAACCGGCAAAACGACAGATTGGGCCGAAGAGTCACATGCAATCGATTCAGACTTCATTTTTAATGATCCGATATGATGAAGATCATGCACGATGCTCGCTCGCCCAAAACCTTCTCAATTTGGGCGAGCATCGTGCAATGATCTGCGTTGTAGAAAGAGAACAACAAGTCAAACAAGTTGATTGATCGGATCAATGAGGATATATGAATAGAGGAGAAACCACGTTAGAGAAGGACAGGGCAAGGAGAAAACCACATAAAGTGTGTTCTGACGACATTTGACCGGCTTCCACTCGAATGGACTCGAAGTCATACCCAACATGTTATACAGTCTGTGGGAATACTATGCCAGAAATGGGAGCGTGAAGTAGTACCTACATAGGTCTACCTCACGCCAAATAAAGTAAGGTATGTTTCATAAAGTCACAAATCTTTCTACATTTTAAGGGTTTGCCACCAACAATAATGATGTGCTCCTTCCAAACGCCACACCCACCAGCCAAAGTGAAACGGATGGTGGTTCTGGAGTCGTTGCTTAGATGCACGTAAAAGGGGGAGGGACCATTCCTTTTTTACCATTACACTACTAGGGCCCATTACACTCGCCGAGATGAGATGGCCGTTGATGCTGATGCTGATGCTGATGAACAAACAGCAGAGGTCATATCCCAACCAAGGATGAGGTGAAACGAATAGAGCGTACCCGCATTGGAGGAAGAGATGGGAGTCAAGAGGAGGTAACGATAGGTATGCAGGATGGAGGAAGATATAATTAAGTGGTCTCCACTAGATAGGCACCCAATATAAATTATGAATTCTTGAATGAAATTACTGGGATATCTGGGCGCAGAGTGGAGCGGATGACGCGAGAATACACAAACTTTATTTCCCTTAATTCCATGCGTTTTTCGGCAGCGCAGCGAAAAGATTTATTTCATTTGCGTGCATTTCTCCCTCCTCTCTCTCTCTCCCTCTCTCCTTCTAGGCTCTCATACACGGCAGCCCCTTCCTCTTTCATCCAGCCAGGTTGCACCACACTCAGATGACAGAATTAGATCTCGGCTGGCTATACTGGGATGGGCATAAAAGTTCGCATAGGTATTCGTAAACAGCACTGCTGACTGCATTCGCTGCTCTTTCTTATTGTTGTTTTGTGTTAATTAAACAAATAAAGTGTGAATAAAAATGTCAATCGCCTTTTGATTTGAAAGAAGAACGACTGATACGTATATGCGGCCTAAAGACATCGCTTTCAAAGACAATTCAGAAAAAAAGACAAAAACGGCGGAGAGATCATGACGGGGTTAACGCTAACTCCGAGCAGCGAGGTAAATTTTTGCCATCTGCTCCAATGGAAAAAATTTACCTCGCAGCTCGGAGTTTGTGTTACCCCCGTCATGATCTCTCCGCCGAAAGGGTCCTGTGCGATGGCCTATATGGTTGCCTCTTGAACGACACGAACTTATTGATCTTCCATTGATTGTCAAAATGCATCCTTTTTCTGACAACTTTTTCGGGATGGGGAGTGATTATCACATGACAGGAAAGTGGATGAAAGCCAACATTACTGCTTTATGCTTTGAGGAAAGAAGATCTGCCTGCATCTCGTCTTCTGGTTGTTGTCTTATATGTACAGGGTTTCCTAAAAGTCACTTGACAACACCAGAAAAGTGCATTGCAGTTTTGAAGCAACTCTGAAAGCTAGGAGAGGAGTTTGTTCAAATTCAAACAGATAACACCAGAGCAGGCAGCCTGCCCAATCTGAACCTGAAATCTGTAGAAATAGCCCTGCAAGAGAAGATTGAAAACTGACAAGTAGCAGGGGTTGTCAAGTGACTTTTGGGAAACCCTGTACATATATTTTATTGTCCAATGTCTCTCACATGCCATTCATATGCTCAATAATCGTCGAGCAAGTTTTCGCACCATTTTGCAGGAGTTTTTGGTTTTTGGTAATTACTTTGTCCCCCTCCTAACAAGTTTGGTTTTGGGGATAAAAAAATGTCTTTCGAAACGCAAGCTTTGCAGTTAGTTGCCGGTTAGTTGCGATAAAATAGCCAAGATGTTTGATAACAACATTCCTTCCCATGCCATATTTTTGGATTTTGAAAAGGCATTCGATCTTGTCCGGCATATGATGACAATCATATACTTCTTCAGAAAATTGAATTACTGGGATTTCCTATAGGTACGCGTAGAGAAGTACAGGGTGGCCCAAAAAAACTACACTGAAACTTTGATGACAAATGTGGATGATTAAAGCTGTTTTTAACTTCGAATGAGTGCTCTGACAAGCTGTGTGAGAGCGTATACAGTGCAACGACAGTTTCATCAGGAGGTTTCATTCTTCAAAATGCTGTCTTGCTTGGAGGCATTTGGGCAGTCGGTTTTCAGGTTGGCAAAAACTGCAGCGAGCAATGGCTGGGATATGGCACGGATAACTGCTGGTGTTTTCTGCCGCAATTACGGGATAATAAGTGGGGATCCAGTGCCCAGAAGATGGCCTGATAACCCGTTGTGGGTGCAGTGGTTTTTGAATGCATTCACCAGCTCTTTCGATTTCCAGGAAAAAAAATTTGCCGGTTAACGTGGCTGCTAAGATGCACGTGGCATTCGTCAGTAAAACAGCAATTGTCGAGGTCAAAATCCAGGGTTCTGACGTCATCGGGTGAGAATCTGGCCACAGAAAGCGAAATCAGTTGGGGCCAGAGCTTGATGCACATGAATTTTGTAAGAAAACACTCCTGTCTGGTGCAGAATCCGCTGCAAGCTAGCCATTGATATGCCCATTTTCTCTGACATTCTCCTGACGCTTTTCTTTAGACGGGTCTCCACGGGCTTCAATTAATGACACTTTCCTCCTTTCTCGAGATGGCCGGCCCGATCGACCAGGATTCTGCTTTCGGACGGAGCCGACAGCGCGGAAGTTAGCCACGAGACTCAGCCCTGTGTGTGGTTCGTTGGTGGAGCCTTTTGGTATTGCTGCTGAAAAACAGCTTGAGCAACAACAATGCTGGGTCCACCATTCCGCCCTTTGCCGTAACTGCGAAAGTAGCGTTCGACCACGAATGCTCTCGCAGTATATCACTCAACTGAGCCATTAATCTCAAGGAAACGAGCAACTAAACACTTTTAGTGAATGTCTGCTCTGAATGGAAGATTTAAAAACAAACGAAAAGCACATTGAAAATAGATATCTGCAATGAAATTTTACATCAAACTTTCAGTGTAGTTTTTTTTGGGCCACCCTGTATTACATCGACCAATAACGTTCGTCTCATGCAGTTGGACATCAACCATGGTCACCTACCTTCTTCCTTAGTGACCCTACTTTCGAATTATTTGCTTGATCGCTCATTTAGGGTGTCTATATATCAAGGATGTTCTTTCCCCTAGTTCCGACCCTCTGTTTTTGGTGTTCCGCAAGGTAGCGTCCTTGGGCCCCTACTTTTCTTTATCGAAATCAAATGACCTACCAAATTCCCTTTGCTCCAACGTCCGGCTGTATGCGGATGATCTGATAGTCTACCGGACTGTAACACAGCCTGCAGACTGCATCAGTCTACAGGCTGATCTTGAAAAAGTAACAGATTGGTGCCATCAATGGAACCTACACCCAAACCCTTCCAAATCTCATTGGATTAATTTCTCCAGGCATTTCACATTGCCTGTTTGTTATAAACTGGATGGCAGAGATATCGTCCGGGCGGACTCAGTGACTTATCTTGGTGTCGTATTTTCACCTGACGCATCCTGGAGTTCTCATGTTGACTCAACATACAGAAAAGCAAGTGGCGTGCAAGCCTTTGTCAGCAGAAACCCAATCCTTGAGTATGCATGCGACGTGTGGGATCCATACCAAGCCTGCCACATCATACAGCTGGACAGAATTCATCGTCGTGCTGCCCGCATTTTTTTCAAAATTTTGAGCGAACTGCCAGAGTGTCAGAAATGATATCTGATCTCAATTTGCCATCTCTCTCATCAAGACGTCTTCACAGGCGTATATACAACTTCTCCATGACGTTCTTAATTCCAAGGTCTCAATAAATCTCCCTGCAGCTTTTACCCTGATAACCTCTCCTCCCAGGCGGACTCAACATCATCTTCACATTCGGATCCCATTTTGCTCATTTTCCCCGCATTTAACGGCTTCTTCACCCGAACCGCCTGGGACTGGAACTCTGCCACCCATTTCTCCATATTTGTCTGCACCAAGATGTGTTTTACCTCGCGTCGTTTTAGTTTTTTGAATGCATTTGCTTTTTTTTGTCATGTTGACGTGTCACCAGAACATTTTGTATCGAACTGCAACAAATAAACAAATAAACAATAAAAATAAACCTCTATACTGCGGCGACTGGGGCATGCATTTTAATGTCGACATCGAAATCAAGGGCAATGCTCTTTTCCAAACGCCTCAAAACACCCACCGCTTTAGCGATTTAGACGAATAGTGATCATAGCTACATATTGTTGAAAACATCAACGGTCTTATGCACTAACGCCACTAACCCGAACCCAAACACAAAGCTTGAAAAAAGTCAATTCCATTTTCAGATGCACCTTTCTCAACGATGGAAAAGGAATACTGTTGTGCATAGAAATCAAATTTCCAACAGAATTCCAACAAATTAAAACATTTTGTGTAAAGAATTCTGTTGGAAAATTTTATTTCTCTGCACAACAGTATTCCTTTTCCATCGTTGAGAAAGGTGCATCTGAACATGGAATTGACTTTTTTCAAGCTTAGGGTTGGGGTTGGGGTGAATGGCTTTGGTGCATACGACCGCAAGTCTTTAAAGTATGGCAAACATCAAGTCTTCATCTCACATTTAATCTTTCTAGGAGAGACCACGTGTAACTTTAAACAAAAAGAGTAAAGACTATAACTTTAACTTACTTAAACTATAACTTTAACTTTAACAAAACAGTAACTATAACTCTACCTGCGCATTAAGGTCTGGGTTTCTCCAAACGATGCTGGTTCGTAAGCGCTGTTTGTGCCAAGGAGAAAAAGCAAAAGTGGAAATGGACCAAAGTTACCAGTTTTCCGAACGATTACAGCCCTTCAAACTATTGTTACCAGTCTCCGAACGAACTTACGATTATGTATACCACCTGCCCTAACCTAAACCCATGAAGTATAGGCGCAAAACGGGTTACTTATGTTTTCCAATGGAGAACTGACGACGATGTTGCCTGCATCATGCTTCAATCTGCAAGTAAAACCGTTCCTCATCTCGTTTTCTGATATGAACAATAGGAGATTGGAATAGCCTTCCTGCTTCAGTTTCTTGCGCATAGTCTTTTCGGCGTCGCATCAACGGTGAGCATTCGTTCTGTGTACAGGGAGACTCAAAAGTCTTTGCCACGTAGCAAAAGTTTACATTTTCTGTTTTATTATGTTTTGTGAGCTGAAACGTTTTCTAACTGCTGACATCTGATGTGGTTAGAGCTGAAAAAAGTTTCAAATCAAAAAAATTATAAAACAAGAAATTTAAACTTTTGCTATGGCAAAGACTTTTAGCTTATACCATGCACTTATTGATACATTGGCTAAATGCCATTTAGAGAAAGAATTCAGTTTTGAAACAAGTTATACCTGCGTGCAATCGAAAGGAACAGGGGGCAGATGGCAGATGGAGGGAAAGGGAAGTTTAAGAGAATTCTTTTTCACGAATCTCCTTTATTTTCATCACTTCACACGCTTGCATTTTTGTTCTATCTTTGCCTATACAATGGGCTTTTCATTCCTATTATTCTATTTTAAACGAATATATTTTTCGGCAACAGCAGCTTTATCTGATCTGAAATGGGTGTGGCTTAGGCTACTCTGTCTGGGCGTTTTCCCTATCAATAAAATAGTAAAAAATTATACCAATTTTTCTTCAGCAACCACAGCAGAGCAAACAACCGATCGATTCGACTTCTTTTGCCTCAGATTTTTATATTCGATGGTAAACTTCCAACTCGTTATGTCAGAATATTTTTGATATGTTATTTGTCTGGGTCTCCCCTTTCAAATGGCGGCCGAATTCGTCCTCTGCTCTCCTCTTCTCATATAGGAGTAGGAGTTCATTTCCGGTATATTCCAAACAAAAAACACCGACAGACGCATCTCGTACCAAAATGTGTTCCTCATGTGCGCCCATGCCCATCAGAATCAAACTTATCCAGGTACATGACAGCATATGCGACACACTCCCAATCATCGTGTACAAATCGCGGTGTCTCGATCATACCTAGTAGGCTGAAGGTATTCTCAAGTGAATTTGAGATTTCGTATAATTTTAACGCCCTATATGCTGGCGCTAACGCCTAGATATTCAATACGCCCTATATGCTGGCGCTCCATATAGGTAGGCATTTCCAGATCGACGTTTTACCGAACTCAAACTAAACGATAGATTCAATCGACAGACTCAACTCAGGCCAGGTCAAGGGAAGGAAGGCCAGTTCAAAAGTGTGAGAAGTTAGCGCCCGCTTCACACAATATTCTTCAATGAATTGTTTTTAAACTGTATTGACTCGGAACTATGTTCTACGTCTGCCGCCACCTAAGTTTGTAGCAGTATTGTGAAAATAAATTAGTTAAATTATTTTTTTTCGGGCAACATTGCCAGGGCAATGCACCAGTTGGCAACATTGCCAATGCAATGCACCAGCCAAATCGGATGTTTCGGGGGATGATGACGCAGTTGGACAATTCTGCGATCTCAGCAGCACCCTGTTGGGGTATCTATCTCATTTTGGATTTGTCAATCGTACCCACCGCGAATCCTAAATCATATAGAAGCAGGTTTTTTCTGATACAATTTAGAAAAGTCATGAATTGTCTCAGAAGAGATTGAACCGGTTTGGCCTGTCTGTGAGAAATGTGCCATCATTCGGGCCGTAAATCGGTTCAATCCAGGTTGGCCTGTTTGAGATTAGGCCCAACTGGGATTTAGCCTGACTGACTGCGCCGACACGTCGCCATTCCAGTGCCTTGCGACCCCACAATGACAATTGGTGTATCTGTAGCAGTATCGAATTTCGTAGGTCTTTTGGCAGGTACCTATGCTTCATTTTGTGCGATAAGTTTGAAAAGGGTTAATTGCATATGGCATGCTCCTTTGGGGTGCCGTTTGGTGAAAATTTTAAAAACTTTCGTTGTCTGAATTTACAAACTGCCGACTAGTCAAAGCCGCTGTTAACGCAGGGCGCGATATTGCAGAGGATTAGGACGAAAACCAACACTTGAAAAATATTTTGCACAAAACTAAGTTATTTCCGTGATGTAGGTATTTTTACCCAGAAAGTGCACCCCCATTTAACTTTCCACAAATAGGACACTGCCATTATGGGTTAGATCCTAAGGGAACAACAGGCAGTGTTTTGGAACGACCAATACCCAGCACGCAGACACTCTTGGATTTGGAAAGAGATTTCCATGCACTGGCCGTACACCCAACCAAACCATAACCTAACTAATGAAACGTGTCTGATCTATCCTGAAGTGACTGCAGTCTGCAGTGACTGCGTAGGATATAGTGTGTGACTGTTGTAGTGTTAGTGTTAGTGTTGTAATATGTGGCAAAAGCAAAGCTCTGATTTATGAAAGAATGATTTATTCTCAGCCATAAATCAACGCACTCTGCACAAAAGAGAGAGACAGAGAGAGAGGGAGAGATGCAATTTATTCGTAGGTACCAATTCAGAGCGAGGTAATATGTCAGAGACGCGTATAGGTACCTAGGTGTAACGACAGGCGTGGGTCTGTCCTGTCCACATTTTTAGACTAGGTAACTGTAGCGAATGTTGGTGCAAAAAAGTAGGGAGAGAAGGGTTCGACTCGTTTTGCCGTGCCCCGTCGATTCCTCCACATATCTCTTTTTCTGTCACCCAACTGCCGGGGTAAGGGCTTGACTTGTGGGAGGTGGGTGGTCCTCAAAGTCGAGGTACCTACAACTATTACCGTTTATGATACCTATTCGTTGGTATCTATTTTATATCGTCCGAGATTAAAAAGCTACTCAATCGAGAGGGCGTGGTTCACAATTCGCTGCTCTTTCTCCACCTGTCTCTCGTGCTCTCTTCTCCTCTCACTCCCTTTCCCTTGCTCTCCCTCCCTCTCCCTCCCTCTCGCTCCCTCTCCCTTGCTCTCCCTCTCCCTCTCCCTTCTCCCGACTCTCCAGCTTTGTAGCATGGGTGGGGTTAGTACAGTGTTGAGTTGTGGTGGGAATTGGAGAACTATGCTCAGCAGCAGCAGGCAAAAGAAATCGTCGGTAAAAAACGAAACAAGAAGAAAAAAAGAAAGCCAACCAAGTACCGAACCCCCTCCCTCCCTCCATCCTTCTTATCATTCATTTTTATAATTCTAACTCGAATTCGACCCACCCGCAGCACCCAGCAGTGATAGGCTGATCCCACGCAGTGTGGAAGTGACCCCATGCTGTTTGTGCATTTTTTTTATTTTTATTTTTTATTTCACAATGCTTGATAAGGGAAAGTTCCAGAATATATTTTGCACCCTCTGCCTCACGCCTCACCTCTCGCCAAGCGACAAAAACATTTTCGATTTCGCAGATAGCAGCGCGTGTGGGTCGCTTTATTTGAAAATCACATTTAGAGATGCATGACATGATACGGTTAAAATCCACCTTAACTTGATCTTTATGCAGGTCCAGCAGGTATACCACTGTTGATCTGTTGATCTGTTGATTGCGACACAAAAAACATGTGCCTGCTCATAGCCAACAAAAGCGACTAAAAGAGTAAGCAGATTCCTGCTAACAATATCGGAGCAAATTTGTGCCAGTTTTTGATGCCGGTTTGCCTTTCTCCTGTCGACTGTGGATGTTTTCCATTGGCTTAAACAAATCATTGAAGAAGAAATAATTCTCAAAACCTCAACTACGTAGTAACAAAATACACTGCTTTTTGATGATTCGTACGAATACCTAGCTACCCATATTTACCAACACCAAAAATTTCTGTTTCTGTGTGCCTAATGTTTGATCAATACCCGTACATTGTTGTTGTTTACTGTGTTTATGTTGCTTGCATTGCTTTATTATAACGTTGCTTGT
>JASGXE010005487.1:0-25054 GCA_030068105.1 Sinentomon sp. SZTP_YWyxl
TTGCTCACGCAAACAAAGTCTTGCCGCCTGCAGCAAGTCAATCTTGCTGTATGAAAATCAGATGGAGTTATGATTTGCAGTGGTCTAGACCTGCTGCAGCCCTGGTCTATAATAATTTTGCCCTTCCACTATCTCCATTAAATGGGTGAAAATGAAAATGAAGAAATAACTTCATTAAATTTGCATTTACTTGACATTGTAAATGACAACAAAATTATACTAGTTGCGGATAAGCCTAGATAGATGCTGCAAACTAGCTAATCTACAAATTAAATGAAACAGTAGCAGTGGAATAATAGGCATACTGTTTCATTTAATTTGTGAAAATGAAAGAATAAATGGTGAATTTTAGAGAAATTTTCTAGTGGATGCTGCCACTGTTTATTTAGGGTTGTCAATTTTTATAGCGGATGCTGCACTGCAATTTCGTGGTGAATATTATAGTGGTTGCCGCCGCCGTTTATCCAAGGAGGCCAACTTTATTGGAAGATCCCGCATCTGTTTATCTAGGGCAGTCATTTTTATAGCTGATACCGCCGCTGTTCGTCTTGGGTGGTCAATTATTGTCGTGGATGCCACGGCTGTTTATCTAGGGTCGATGAAGCTGCAAAGTGTGTGCTGCATAAAAGTGAAGTCACACTTCTTGAAGCACATACTTTGCCAAGAAGAGTCACTGACAGTGGAAGAAAAATCAGACAGAAAGCCTCAGTATAATTATTTGTTCCTTTATTGGCATCATTGTTGTGGCCCAAAAATCGACCATGTCACGGAAGGCTTTTTCCCTGAGTTTAAAGTACTTTCAGCCTTTTTCCCTGCTATTTCCCTGATTTTCCCACCACCACTAAATTCCCTGACTTTCCCTGATTTTCCAGGTTTTCCCTGATTGCTGAGCACCCTGTATAATTCTTGATCATTGATCAGATCAACTCAAACTGTGGGTTGGTCGGAAAACGGAGGCTTCGTTCGCTGGAATGACGCATAGCATACTACCTGAGGTCATTCTTATGACTATTTCACGCAGCGCAAATTCAGCAACAGCAACCCCTTCAATTATATTTCTTGTATCGAACTAAAAAACTGATATTAACTGAATCTTGATGAGATTATTTTGCAAACCGATACACATCCATATGTGAAAGCTAATTGGGACCATGCTTGAGATGCAGAATATCAAGTGCCGATTGTCATGAACGTGAGAACACAAAATTGAGGTCATTAGATCACCATAATCATGATAAGATCATGATTAGATCATGATCAAATTCATGATCTAAATTCATGATCAATCCATGATCATGGCAGTTCCTCACGATCATCAATTATCAAGATCATGATGATTGATCATGATCATGATGATCAATTATTATGATCTCGATAATTAATGATCATGATGATCATGACCATGGTAAAAAATTATTATGATCATGATAATTGATTCGATCACGATCGAATTCATTATCAAAATCAGATTTGATCATGATGATCAGATCATCATTCATGATTAGATCATTAGATGTTTCGAATTGTGAAATCCGGAACATCAGTTCGAATTGTTGGGGTGGAGAAGGCAATTTTAACGCCTAAACATTTGGCAAGGGAATGATCTGGGATGATGATGTTGAGAATTCCGTCAGCAAGCCGCGCGAAAGAGAAACCTTTGAAAAGTATCTTTTGAGTGGGAAGAAAAAGGTGGAGGAATCAGCACAACAATTAGATGGCAAACTCTGTTTGGTTCCAATTCCTTCTTCTGCAGATTCACGACAACGGTCAGTCGTTAGTTGAAAGGTCAAATGCATCCAAGGCGATTTCTGTCGATCTGAGGGAGGAGGCAGAGGACACCACCGAATTGGTCGACGACCTTAGGGATCAGCTTCACGAAGAGAAAGGTCTCCTGGTTCAGAGCCAGGAACTTGTTAGGCAGGCAAAGGAACAGCATGGGGCAATAGAGCAACAGGTTGACCAGTACAGAAACGGTTGGTGCACTAGCTGATCAGGGTAGCCACTAAAAAATTCAAACTGCATTCCCTGAATTTTCCCTGGTCTTAAAACCCAGCTGTAAAGTGTTGCCGGAGCCGGGGTGAATGCAATGGGATCCGCCTCCCCTGAATGGCCATTCCCAATTCCATTTTGCAACAAAACCGTTACTTTTTATTTTGGATAAACACGGACCATCTGACAAATCGTGGTTATGACTGGTTGCAACCTGCCATTCACAAAACAAACTGAAAAAGAAGAAACTTTCGACATGTTTCGATGTTTACTTCCAATCCACTCATTTAGAACTTAACAACGTGTCACTTTAGTTGTTTCTCAACTGCTCAGAGAGATCCTCGAAATACATTATTGCCTTTTAAAATCCATCTCACACCAAACTTCACATTATTTTAGTTGTTTCACAACTGCTCAGAGATGTTCTGAAAGCGCATGATTACCATCAAACCACTTGTTGATATGTTGAACTTTCCTGTTGTCATCCAACTACTTCTGCTGGACTTTCTTTATCTCCTAAAAGGTACCTACATGATTTTAGTTGTTTCACAACCGCTCAGAAAGGACCTCGAAATGCATGATTTCCATCAGAATACACTCTAACTAAACTTAACTGCATATGAAACTGCATATGATTTTAGTTTTTCACAACTTCTCATAGAGGTTCAGAGAGCGCATGATTCCCATCAAGCTACCTGTGTGTGTTGAACTATCCTGATGTGGGTGTATGATTTTGGTTGTTTCGTAAGCACTTAAAAGAGGTTTTGAAAATGCACTCACGATTTCCAACAGTCCTTTATGCTGAACTTATGCCTGCATGATTTTAGTCGTTTCACAACCGCTCAGGGAGGTCATGGAAGCGGCCATGCGAACTGAACACGACACGAAGGTGGCCCTGAGCACGATTGAACGCATCTCGAAGAACATCAATGATCACCTGAAGAAGCAGCTTGAGGAATTGGAGAACGAATCAGCACTGGGTTTGGCACAAAGTCTCCAACAGGGTGAGTTGGACTGAACTTGGACCAAACGTTGGACGAATTCAGTGGTTTAAACACAGAAAAATATATTGCCAATACCAGATTGCATTGAAATTTTTAATCCAATTCATTATTTGCATATTTTCTGCAAAAAATCACACAAAAAGGTCACACCTTTGACAAGAATGAAGAAAAGGTAAAAAAACATTTTTTTACCAAGAATGATCTCATGCACGTAATCGAAAACGCACTGCGTATGGAGCAAAAAAATTCCGCAAAGATAACCGCTGGTAATTTATTGAAATTGTGCTGAAAAATTCTCTTAAAAATTTCACTCCACGATCATGCGGGTTTCCTCTTCCATGGTATAGAACCCATGAAGTTTCTATTACCATGCATGCACACAATTTTTTGTTAATTTCCGCTGGAAATTGCGCAAACACTGCTGCTTTAGCCCATTTCAGTTCATTTGGATTTTTGCTCAAATTCACTCTGACTCTCTTTCGACTCCAAATGTTGCTCGTTTTAGTCTCCACCGGATGAAATTCTAAACAAACCATGTTTTAGCTCATATTGATTGTAAGATGGGCTGTTCCCCAAACGTGTGACAAAAATTGCAGCGCAGGAGTCTGCGGCAAGGTGACAGGCGCTCATTTCCCTTCCAACTGGCGCAGACAGGTTTTGAACTTGGCAAGATCAGCAGTAGGTAATCTCCGGCCGAATGGTGCAGAA
This sequence comes from Sinentomon sp. SZTP_YWyxl, assembly GCA_030068105.1. Classification (NCBI taxonomy): domain Eukaryota; kingdom Metazoa; phylum Arthropoda; class Protura; order Sinentomata; family Sinentomidae; genus Sinentomon; species Sinentomon sp. SZTP_YWyxl. The sequence goes on from JASGXE010005487.1 coordinate 3,702, forward strand.
GAACCAACTTTGCAAATGACATTTTTTGCCCCTTTATACCAATTCCATGGTCCGTTGCAGTAGAACAAGCTGAGACCAACTTCAAGATTGTCCAGAAAAGGATATCATCTGTTAGTCATCTGCTGAAAAAGCGGAAGAGCAAGATTGGTACAGTCGACGACAAAATGGACGAATTGCGGAAGCTGATTCTCAGAGCCAGGCATGCTGCATCCAGCGTGAGTGTACTGAAAAGCGGCGGCAAGAATTAATGTATTGTGTAACGTGAAATTAAATCCCAGCAGCAATGTCGGCTCAGTTGCGTTCGGTGTCATTTTACTGGTTAAGTTACGTTTCCTCAAGTGTTTTTTCCTTGCAGCGTTTTTCTTACCATGGTAGAAAAACGCTGCAGGGAAAAAACGCTGCAGGAAACGTAACTTAACCAGTAAAATGACACCGAACGCAACTGAGCCGACATTGCTGCTGGGATTTAATTTCACGTTACACAATACACCCACTCATACATGTAAAAATTGTGACTGTTCTGATTTTGGCAAAAACTCCATGCTGCAAAAATTAAAGATTCTCTTTTTTATTACGGAGATCAAAATCTGACACCTCCAGAAAGCTCTGTTGAAATATGCTACTTTAATTTCTACCGCCTGCATAGGAGTAAAAAAAAAGAAAAAAAAAAATTCGGAGACAAGATTAAAATGGGAAACGCATGTGTGAGTACATTCATTCTGCCGCTACTCTGCAGGTCGTTTGTAAATTTCTTGGAAATAATTATTTCGCTATTCCTTTTTCATCGCCGCGAAGGAAGCGCAGTTGACGCCAAAATCATCCTATTTATGATGCGACATTCATTTTTCATCGCCGCGAGGGAAACATGATTGACGTCAAAATCAGCTGATTTTGGATGTGTTAATCCGTTTTCATCATCGCAAAGGAAGCAAGATTGACGTCAAAATTTGTTGATTTTGAATGCGCTGTTCCTTTTTCATCGAATGTTTTAGAATTCGACGAAATATTGTGAACAACTCGATGACAACTGGAATTTCGATTTTCCACAAAGGGATTCAGCAACAATAATGGCGGAAATCTAAATAGGACAATATCGATTGCTTTTATTCCCTCATTTCTGGTTTACTCAAACCAAGTTTCCACCCCATTTTTAGAGTCTCTGGTTCAGAAATATCATGAGCTGTTGCTGTTGTCCTGAGTGACTTGCAAAACGAAGATCCGTAAAGTTACCCCAGATCTTTCGCCTCACATTTTCCCCATTCCCTGTGCAATGTTCAATGGAATGGAGGTGTTGCTGCATTTGCATCACGTTTACGATATCAGACATCAAAAAGCAGTCGGACAGACTCTTTAATTCTCTTTTGTTGTGACACGTTTTCTTACCAGTTTCACAGCCTCTGTCTAAATCTTGTAACATCTTGACTGGTTTTTCAAACGAAACATGCATTCGTTTTGTTCACAGATTCAAATTTCTCTCACGGATGCCGAGAGCGATTGCAGAAGAACTTACAACGTCAAAGTCGAGCCTAGTGTCACCACGTCGTTAATTCTCACATACAGCATCAATTCGTTCGACAGAGATTCACTTCTCTTGTTCTTTCCCAGCCAAACTCACGTAAATTTAGTTTTATACCGTTTCTAACGTGCACCGAGACATAAATTTCCAGCGTCAAAATTCTCACAAGTGTATTTGTAATTGTAATTGAAAAAAAAATTAATTTGCCCAGACACAGTCCTGCGCAAATCAGCAATTAAGCAGGTGAACACCCCACCCTTATCGCATAGAAAGGTATAAAAATAAATCCACTAAGATAAAAATAAATCCACTAAGATAAGTTATGGATCAAACCACACACTTCACAGGGATCAACACATAATAATTTGGTACCTATGGGATTATGACCAGTCCATGTTGGCCGACTGGAAGACTGCCCTGCAACCCCATGCAAAATGTTCTTCCAGAAGGTGTTCACACTCAAATCCTCACCGTTGCCAAAAACCTCTGCATTGAAAGAGTTCCACTCGTTCACAGTTCAATTTATTTGAGATTGATGCAATACGCTTTTAGAACGCCCACAAGAGAATTTGATAACACCCTGTTTCGTCTTCCTTCACCCATTTTCCACCCATCAGTGAAAGCTTTAAACTCCCTCGCAGTTTCCAAATGCTCCTGGGAAGAGCTATCTCTTGTTTTCCATCAGTTGAAGAAAGCGAGAAATTTACTGCCAACGGTGACACCTTTTAATTCCATTTTGCATTTCTTGACATATTTCTGGTGTTTGAACAATGTAAAACGCTGGGTTGGCATTTTGAGAGTTTTTCGATGAGGCCTGAACTTTCTTAAAATTGTGGCCAGAATTGATGTCTTGCATTTTTCGTTCCCCTCAATTCGGTGTCGCACCATTGAAGTGTAGGCCTAATCTGAATCTTTCAAAATTGCTGTGCACAAATTTGGAACTTTGCCTCTTTGCTGCAAAAAATGTGGCTGATTTTTTGTCTTCAATGCAAAAATTTACTCGATTTTATGTCGTTCGGACAGCGTATCCTTGAATTTGTCAGCTTTTTTGCGTCAGGTTCTTTACTCTTAAATTTTTGCCCTTGCTGTGAAATTTTGTTGTCTTCCAATTCACGCTTGAAACCAGTCGGACTTTGTGGCCTTGGAGATGGTTGATCGTCAAATAAAATTCATCTGGGATGTTGGCGGTGGCGTCCAGTCAATTACTCATCCACTTCAAATCGAAACCGGTGACATTGACCTACTGATGATGAGCGATGGTACATAATTGAAATTTACAGGTGAGCAATGGTAGATAATGATTGAAATTTACAGGTGAGAAATGCAGACAATCATAATTTACAGGAAATGAACGGTAGAATTAAAATTCATAGGTGAGCAAAGATAGATAAGTGAAATTTACAGGTGGCAATGGTAGATAGTTTATTTTTGGTGAGCAATGGTAGATAATTAAAATTTACAGGAAAGATAACTGAATGGTTTGATAATTGAATAAACGATGAATGAATGGTAGACAAATGAAATTTACAGGTTAGATAATTGAACATATTGATAATTGTAAATTGAATAACGATATACTGAAATAATAGGTAATAACTGAAATTTCAATAAACCGAAATTTCCAGGTGAGAAATGGTACAGGATTGACATGTGCGCATGAATTTTGATCGATCATTGAAATTTACTGGTTCATTATCATTGAGATAATTGGAATTTATGGATGGGCGATGGACCAAATTCGAAAGCATGCAATCAAATATCGACTAAAACTTCGTGATTTGACATTTAAACTGGCCGGCTATGAAACCAATAAGGGGCCTGACCTTGTGCAAAAATTGAAACTTGATTTGATGTGAGCAGTGAGTGTTTTTTTTTTGGTGGTGATCCGTGAACAGTCAGTGCTTTTGCAGTTTACCGTTTGTAGTTTTAAACGGTACAAAAACAAAAACTATAAACGGTACAATTTGTCCTTAAAAGTTTTGTTTCAGAACCAATTTCACCCCCAAAGTTTGACCTTAGATCAAATTCTACTGGTTTATTTCCCCTGCAGGTTTGGCCACATCGCCCGGTTAAGCGTTCGACCTATGCTTCAGCCGGAAGGTTCAAGTTCCTACACGAAAACAGGATCATCCGACCCAGGATTCAGCAAACTGGATCTCAGGTCAAACGACACCCTCTGGATTGGTGCTATGCCCTTGACCGATCAGAGAACATCTTCGATAACATCTTCCAAATTCGTTGGTTGCATTCACAAGTTGGTGATAAACGGGGTCAATGTTGGATTGTGGAATTTCGTGTCAAACGGCGGCTGTTCGGCTTGCGTCGAAGGGTTGGTGGCATCGTTGTTTTGTCGCCATTTTAATTTCTTGGTCATAAAATCTCACGGACAAACAGGACACCGGACGCGTATATTATTTATCTATACGAACAGTGCTCAAAGTGTGTGGGAGCTCTGGGAGCGCGCGCTCCTGCCCGCCCTAATGGTGTGGGAGCGCAGCTCCCACATGCCCTGAACCCCTTGAGCTCCCATAAATGGGAAAACTATGCAAAAGCGCTCCCACTTGGAGATGTTTCGTATCCTTTTCGATGGGAGAAGTGCACTCCTTGAAGGGCGAACTGCCCTCCTTGAAGGACCATGTGCCCTCCTTTTTTGATTTATGCCGTTTTTCGAAAAAGCGCTCCTGCCCTTTTTTCAGGACACTTTGAGCACTGTATACGAATCGGGCAATGTCCCGATTTGGCGCTTGGACAAAAAAGCAAAATAAAGCTACCTAACCTAACCAACCTAACCTACCCTAATCTAGCCTAACTAACATATCCTAACCTTACCTAACCCATTTTCTATGTTTAGAGTGTTTTCTTGCCTTTTTGTGGCTCGGATCATTTTCATAGCGTGAGATGGAAAAGTGCCCGATTCGCATAGATTAATCAAATACCACACCGGACTGTGTTGTTTTTTGTTTTGCGTCAGCATTGTTTTTTGTTTTGCGTCCGCACTGTTTTGCGTCAGCATTGTTTTTTGTTTTGCGTCAGCACTGTTTTGCGTCAGCATTGTTTTTTGTTTTGCGTCCGCACTGTTTTGCGTCAGCATTGTTTTTTGTTTTGCGTCCGCACTGTTTTGCGTCAGCATTGTTTTTTGTTTTGCGTCAGCATTGTTTTTTGTTTTGCGTCAGCACTGTTTTGCGTCAGCATTGTTTTTTGTTTTGCGTCAGCATTGTTTTTTGTTTTGCGTCAGCATTGTTTTTTGTTTTGCGTCAGAGGATGCACTGCTTCAAGCTTCTCATGAAAAAGGTCGCCGATATACTTTCAAATGTTTTGCAAGTTTAGTGCAAGAAACAACATTCGCAGGTGGAATTTGCACCATGGATACAGGGCGTACCGCCCCCTTGGGGGAAATATTCATTTACTCTGAATTTATATTTATTTGTAATTCGTAATTCGTAATTCATAATTTATATTTCATAATTTTTCATAAATTCATGTTTCATGACAATTCATAATTTGTCATTTTGTTGATTTTTTTTATTTATATTTTTTAATTTATAATTTATAATTTTTTTGGGTTATTTATTATTTTACATTTTTTTTTAAATCAATAACATCATTTTTGTTTGTTTTATTTATTTTTTTTTTATTTCAACCGTCAGCTGCCTTGCGTCGTTTTTGGCACACAGTTGCTCTGATCTGGGACCTTTTGCCAAAAAATTCAAGACTTGTGAAAAGGGGTGTTCCTCATGTCTTTCCTTATGTTTTTTGAGGTACCTACTCATGCAGATTACCAGAAACCTCTCACACTTTTATTTCCAGACCCATCGAGATTAAGGACGAAATGGCATATACCTTCAACGGTGAAGGTTATTCGGTGCTTCAGTTATCCAAATCGGTACCCTACGATCCACGAATATTCAGTGTTTCACTGGGTTTCAAAACACTCGATGAGAGTGCACTCTTGTTTCTTATTGTCAATGAAAAACTGGTAAGTGGTTTGGATTGGGTAGTTTTGGTTTGGATTGGGTAGTTTTGGTTTGGATTGGGTAGTTTTGGTTTGGATTGGGTAGTTTTGGTTCAGTTCATTTTTGTATCGTGCTGGTGGTTTGGGTGGTTTTTGGCTTGGATTTCGATGGTTTTCGTTTGGATGGTTTTGCAGCTGGTTTGTGGTTTGGATGGTTTCGGCTGAGGTTTGAGTGATTTTTCGGCTGCTGGTTTTGGTGGCGTCAGTTGCTGGTTTCGACGGCTTCTGTGGCTGATTTGGGTGCCGCAATGGCTGGTATAGACGGTTTCGGCTGCTGGTTTGGGTGGGGGCGGCTGCTGTCTTGGGTGATTGGTGGTGTCCAGATTCTTACTCCGGAATGAAGAGCTGTTGGGTCAGCATAACGATTGTGGTGTTCATGCAACTTATCTCCTCCAGCTTATCTTTACAAACTTAGCTTCACCAGCTTATTTTAAAATCTTCTCCAACTTATCTTCTCCACCTTATCATCTCCAGCTTATCCTCTCCATCTTTGTCTTCTCCAAGTTATTCAAGCATCCAATCCAACGTAAGATTGGAGAAGGAGTAGCCTATTGCATCGAAACAAAATTTTCTACCACACAAGCAAAAACCATCGCAGCGAAACATATTAGCAAAAAATCATACGAGCAAAAACCATACAATTTCCTCAACTTCAGTGCTCATAACCTGATGGAATCCCGGGTCATGTGTTCCAATTTGCGTGTGCTTGTGAAATTTTCGATCCACAAAAGATGAAACTCTGTTCCTATGTTATACTTTTCTCAGAGCCAGTACATCAGTTTGTCGCTGAGAAATGGCAAAGTTGTCTTCCAAGTTGGTTATGATGATCAGCTTGAACTCACGCTAGTCAGCAGTCAAGCCTACAACAACGGCAACTGGACTTGGGTCGAAGCGGCCAGGGCAAAGCAAGGAGGCACTGAAGCAGGTAAGTTTACATGGGCGGGGAAATCTTGGGGAGCTGGGGGGTACTGCCCACCCAAACATCATACAGTGAGTTAAGCAAAGATGGGGCATAATTAATAGGGAGCGTCCCTCAAATTTTTTTCGAGCTTCAAGCCTTGTGGGTACTTAGGGTGTTTTTTTTTCAAGATTCTACAACGATGTGTTCTGCTGAGTGCTGAGTGAAAAAGATGGTCTGAAAGTGGTTGGAATTATACTTATTTTTGGCATAGATTTGATTCCTTTCAAAATGCACCGTTTTTGAAAAACAAAAGTTCTATTTTTTCTTGCTTGGTCAGTTTTTCATCCGTTAATTATTTTCAGTGGTTCGCTTTTTTTCTTTGCACAGTCAAACATTTGTGCAGTTGTACGTGTGTTACAAAATGTTGCAGGCATGAGGGAGAAAAATTGACAGTCCCTTTGAAACAATCTGCTATGCCACAGACATGACAGCAAACAAATTGGATTGCATGACAGAGGAACAACTCAGGGGTTGGATGAAAAGGCGAAAGAAGTTCTGTTATTTTGTGTTATTCCTGTCACAGAACACCTCAAGCACAAAGTGGCCAAATCAGCGTTGTTGCAAGTATTTACTGCGATGAAAATTGAAAAAAAAAATCGTTTTTCAGTCATAATTATTGTGGGATTTAGTTAAATTGATGGGATATTGTGGGATTAAAATTGTGGAATTAATTGTCGATAAAAATTGTTGAATTAATTGAGGGATTAAAATTGTGGAATTAATTGTGGATATAATTGTGGGATAAAAATTGTGGAATTAATTGTGCAGAAAATTGTGGGATTAAAATTGTGGAATTAATTGTGGGATTAAAGTATGTTTAATTGTGGGATTAAAGCATGTTCAATAGTGGGATTAAGTGTGGATGAATTATGGGATTAATTGTGGGATCAGAACATGTTTAAATGTGGAATTTAGTTAAATTTGTGGGATTTCGTGGATTAATACTGCAAGCACAAGGTTCAGACTTGACACTTTATTGTAAACTTTCAGGGATGCTTCGAATTTCTGACGAGGAGCTACGGGGTGCACCATCAACTTTCACGCCAGATCTCGATCTCTTGGAGATGCCTTTCTACATCGGTGGCACCCCTCCAGACTTCAGATACGACCATTGGAAAGCTAAGGGCCTGAATTTGACGCCGTTTCTGGGTTGCGTCAGGGATGTGCAAGTGATGCAGGATGGATACAACCCTTTTCAGGGTGTATTTTATGGAGTGGAGAGATCCTGTTCAAGTGAGGTAGGTGTGGTCTGCCATTGCAAATTGAGACCTCTGAGCCCTGCGTTTTTATCTGCTCAGTTTACAGTGTTGTGGGAGTGGTGCAGGCTGAGAAATAGATCATTCTTGCGAGCCATTTTGGCAGGAGAGAGGACATAGAACCAGCCTCCAGCAACATAGAGCGGCCCACATTCCCGGGGAAAGCCACTGTCACTTAATTGCTTCAAAACTTCCTTTTACACCGGGATCCAGAAAACGCCGAGTCTTCAGCTTCAGAAATTACGATTTGGCGCCGAGTCTCCGATAACCATCGCTTCCCCATTCAACACCGGAAGTGGGCTACACGGCTGCACCACACCCCAGGTAAAAATGCTTTAGCCGGGCTGATGGTTCAAAAGTTCAACAAAGAACCTCAAACTTGCCTTGCAACTGGGTAAAACTTGACTATGTGCATTCGGCCTATTTCTTGCACTTGAGGAAGATGGACGGACTTTAAAACCACACTCTCGTTTTCTGCGTTTACGAGGCCGTCGCATTCACTAAATGACATTCCTGGCTTCTGTTGTGTTGCTTCTCCCATTCAACCCGACAGTATTGGTGCTGACTTTAATTTGATTGCTAATTTCATTTAATTTGATTTAATTTGATTGAAACTTAATTTCAGCCTATCAGCTCGGTTAGCTTCACTTCCAGTGGCTTCCTGGAAGTCGGCTCATTTACCCTGCGGAAAGAGGCCAGCTTTGGATTCACTTTTGCCACGGAACGATCAAGCGCAACAATGATGATCTCAATTCTGCAAGGAAGAAAGGAGGTTAACAGAAAGAGAGAATGGATGTTTCTCATTAAATGACATGCAAAATCTTCAGGGTAGCCCAAAAGTCTTTCGCCATGTCAACAAATGGAATTTGCTGTATTTGCTGGAAATGAAATTTGCTATGCAAATTTGCTGCTTCAACCACGGATGAAAGACTTTGCCGGAACCACAAAGGGTAGCCCAAATGCATTGGCCACAGCAAACATTTCAATTGGTTGTTTTTATCATTTTTTGAATTTGAAACTAATAGGATTGGAACTTGCCCTGACGTCAGTGACGTCGTTGGAGATGGAAAAAGTTTGAGATCACAAAATATGATAAAAGGAGCAAACTTATAGGTATGTTCATGCACCTAATTTAGGTTTACACGGAAGACTTCATGAAACAGCTGTGTATACACCTCGAGCAAATGGCATACCCCGAAGCCATATCTAGACCGTTCTCAGTGACAGTGTAATGGGAGGAAGATAGTGAAAGAGGAGGTCATGTGCAATGAATGGCTTTCAGTCCAGCATGATTGATCTGATTCGATCACGATTGACCTGATTTGTTCAATCGGCGTTTTGTGGTTTATCTCGCAAAATGTCATATCCATGGTGACCATCTTCACACCCCAAGATCAATGGAGTACCCAGAGGAACTTTTGAGCCTTGTGTTAGGAGGCAAGAGGGATTGATCAATCCCTCTTGGCAAGGGTGAACTGCAGCAGTTTCAAGGGCCCTCTGCTGGGCCTTTGAAACTGCTCACCCTTGCGAGACGTCACTGGAATTTTTGGGAGAAATATGATGGAAATGAGAGTTCCCCGTTGTGAACAGCTTGTGATTTTGGGTTTGTTTGCTTCAACAGGTGATGGAACCAAGCGAAGCAAGCTATCGAAGTGAAGATGAGCGAATTCATGATCATCCAATGGAAAAGATCAAATTGGTGAGCGTGCTTTGACCTCTGTTATCATTAAGGCGTTCACTACGCAGAAACAGAGCAGGCCGATTTGGACTAAGACGTTTAATGCACCATGGTGTCTACCGTCCTACCGAAGTTTGTTTTCAAAATTCAAGGCTTTTTCAAGGATTTCCAGGTTCAAAAGCCACAGCCAATTAAACATGCGATACACAAGAGCTGAGGTTCAAAGAAGAGGGAGGCAGAGGATGTGAAAATATTCGTAGATTTCACGCCTCAATGCTGACAGACAGGAAACCTTTGAATTTGAGGCAAATTTTTAAGAAAGGAAAAAATTGGAGGTAACTTACAATTTGAACTTTTCAACCACTGTTTGCAAAAATTCTTTGTCAGCTCAAACTGAATGCTTCACAGCCAAGTTTTCAACAAAATTCTAAAATATCAAGGCTAATTCAAGGAATTTAGGGCGCGTTTTGAAATTCAAGGCTAATTCAAGGAATTCAAGCTGGTTGACACCCTGTTTTCGCAAATATTGAGACCATTATGTGACGAGAAAAGATCCTCACTAGGTACTTTAATTTGAGCAAAGCGCAACTGGACTAAAGGAAGGCATGTTGTTGAGACTTGCAAGAATGGACTGGAAAGGAAACTCAACGCAGTGGATAGAGGTCTTTTTCTTTATGGAGAGGATAGCGCATTTATGGTGAGAGCAACCTCTCTTCCAGATACACCGTACTCAGGGCTGCCACCCACCTTGAAAACCTGGAAAATCCAGGGATTTGAAAATTAGCACCCGGAAAATCCAGGGAAAAGAGGGGAAAAAAGCGAAAACCTGGAAAATCCAGGGAATTGGAGGAACTTTTGTTGTCGTTTTTGGCCTCTTGAACACCAAATTTGTCCCCAAAATGAACGCTCAAATTTTAAAATTTCCTCGGCTTCTGGGGGGCTCCGGCCCCCAGACCCCCCGCCAGGGGCTCTGCCCCTTGGATCCCGGCTGGGGCGTTGCCCCAGACCTGAATTACTGGGGGCTCCACCCCCAGACCCCCCGTCTGGGCTTAGCCCAGATCGGTAGGGACCCGGAAAATCCAGGGGATTTTCCGGGTCCCTACCGATTTTGAGTGGCAACCCCGGTACTGTTTCTGGCAACGTCCCGGCTCAGCGGCGAAAGCGGAACGACGACCGCGTTCCTCTGTAGCGTTTCCAGCCTACCCCATTGATGCAAATATCAACGGCATGCTTTCTTTTGACTTGATTTGAGACCCTGTAGTGAACCGAATAAGCTATAGGAAAGGATAACGACACGCTGTGGGCTCACGGCGATCGGAAATCTGCTCAACAAATGCATGACATCAAATTTGATGTTTCATTTGATGTTTCATATCATTGCTGACTTTCTAAAGAAGCGTACCCAAACATAAGGAGATCATGAGAAGGAGTGTCGGATGTGGACCAAAGAAGTTAAGGGAAAATCGGCAAATTTGGACACTTTTGCTGTCCATGTGCCGATTAAAACCCAATGCTTGATCTCGGATCAGAGATTTATCCGAGATCAAAGCTTGGTTGGTGCAACTTGGCATAAAGGTTCCACCGTGGATATTAGTACCTAAGTTCCTTTTTTAGGAAGATGTCATGTTCTTAAGTGCCATGTTCGATTTTATTTGTGTGCCATAATTGGTGGGGAGCAGTGGTCATCAACTGATGAGTTCATCCACTGCCGCAGTGGACAAACCTCAACCTTGATGTGTTCGGCATTGTCTGTTGGATCCAACCGAGTCCAACCACTTGCCGAGTCCAACCATTTGCAACCTCCGCCATTGCTATCAAACGACAGTGCTAAAATGTGCTATCTTTCCAGGATTTATTGGACGACTTCCAGTACTTCAGCATTTCATTGAACAACGGTCGAATCGATGCACGATTCAATGCTGGAAAAGGAGAGGCAAGGATCTTATCCAGCAGTCAGTTTAACGACAGCCAACCGCATAGTTTGTCGGTGATAAAGGCTGGCAGGAAGTAAGACCACTTGCCTTCTTTTCCTTCTTCAGCCGCGTCAGAATGGTCAGATTTTTTTTCCATCAGACCTTTTTAGATAGTCTGTCCAAATAGATTGTCACTTGCAACAATGTTGCAAAGGGGAACATTGAGACCGCTGCCCATTGTTGCAACTTGCAAGTGACAATCTGTTTGGACAGACGATCCAAAAAGGTCTGATGCAAAAAATCTGTCCATTCTGACACGCGGCTTTTAATTCCTGTGAATGTTTTCTGCAAGGATGAGGATGAGGGGATCAGGCGTCAAGGCGCATCAGCCCAAAAACAGGAACATGAAAAATAACAAAATTCGGTAAAACTTCAAAATCTACAGCAACATTTGATCTAGCATACTTCCGGGATGTGATTTCCGTTTCGCCTGCCATTACTTGAAAGAATTGTGATTTGAAGAACCACAAAATTGTTTTCAATACATGCTTTGTGATTTTGAGCAAAAATTCTCGCTTCAAAATACTTATTGCATTTCTCTGCCAAGACCCATTCCAGTTTCACCCAGATGTGGGAATATTGCCTGAACAGGGACTCTTAAGCCTGCCATCTTTTCACCTGCACACAGGAATCACACTAGTTATTTTTTTGGTCAACTGCACCCACATGACATGAGCGAGTACTGGGCTTCATATTATAGTCATCAGATATTTCTTTATCGACCTCACTTTATGCCGGTATTATCAACGTTTAACGTTCTGGCATACCAAAATACCTATCATTTTCATGTATCATTTCCCGTAACACTTCTGCCATCATATCATTGTCAACTGATGTTCCTGTCCCATGGATTTGCTGAAAAAGACCCTCTGTCAATTTTCCAAACATTATCTATCAGCAAAGCCAACATCTTTCAAATCATTCATCTTAAAACTACAGGTTTGAACTCTATGTGGATGATATTCGTGAGGGTGTTTCCCGTCTGCCAAAGGGCAGCTCTGTGACCCTGAATTCCGATGAGAACGGAGGCGGTCTGTTCATCGGGGGAGCACCTTCAGAAGTGAAGGTCAACGAGATAGCCCCAGTTGCCAAGCCATTCATTGGCTGCATAAAGGATATCGTTGTTGGAGACAGGTGAGTTGAACATTTGATCCAAAATTGGGCAGGCAAGTTCAACATTGTTCAACATTTGCAAAGAATCAACATTTGTTAAAAATCAAAGCCATGTGAGTTGGGCGATTTGATCCATAATCGATCAAGCAAGTTCAACATTGTTCAGCTTATGCAAAAAATCAATGTCGAGTTCGACATTTGTTTGAAATCAAAGCCAAGTGAGTTGAACAATTGGTTGCAGTTCGGAATACCTGCCGACATTTGAAAAAAGCTGAACTGGACGAGTTTTCACACACGCTCAAGTAGCCAAAATAGGATAACATGATGAGGACGAGGTGGGTGGGATAGGATAGGTTCGGAAAGGTGTGTTAGGATAGGTTAGGTTGGGTTAGGTTAGATCACAGATCAATAGTTCTAACTCGTTCAGTTCAATGTCGGCAATTCCGAACTGTTACCGAACAATTTGTTGAAAATCAATGTTGCATGGATTCAATGTTTGTTCAAAATCTGAGACCCAGGACAAATGTCAGTCAAAAATAAAAATCAAGAGTTCATTTTCTTCATCCACGTCATCATTGTAAGGGCGCGCTTTGTATGGAGTATACCGTAACCATTTTAGTGCACGAGACGAGTTGAAAAAAATTCACAAAGCATGGGCTATCTATACGAGGTGATCTTGGTTGAACCATATGCTTGCACAAACTCAAGTTGGGAAGTCAGGTTAGGTTACGTGACGCCATGATGCTGAGGTTAGGTTAGAATAGGTCAGGTTAAATCAAGTTCGGTTTGGTAACTTGCAGCTGAGCAAGCTTGTGGCTCAATCAAGATCACCAGCTCATGGAATGCTCAAAAATGTTATGTATTTTCAAAGCATGAATGAATTTCGAGAAATTGTTGAAGTTTACCCCCTCCCGGTTGTGGTTTACCCCAATCCCCAGGAAATTCAACAGATATTGCATGCTAATGCCACGGCAACATAAACTGTAACGGAAGCTGCAGTTGTTGCTATACATATATGCCAACACTATCCTGGAATGTCCTTACACACTCTCCACATTTTGTCTGATTGGTAATGGCAATCAAATGCAAAAAATGCAAATCAGCAAAAAAACTTGAATTATTCAACAAAGCGGCATGTCTGCATGAAGTTTTAAACACAGCAATAAGCAACCGACTGCAGGGAGATGTTGCTTTTTGCTGTGCTTCGAAAAGCGTGTTTCAAAATAATTTCTCAATGAAAATTCAACAGGTTGATTGCATTGAATGCGCCACTGCGCAGGTGGAAGGCTCTGATTGGTCACTGTAAGATTGTACCATACGAAGACAACGACCATAATCGCCTTGACAGCAGGATGCAGGCCAGCGAGATGAGCATCCCTAGTTCATGCCGACAGGCACCGCCCTACATGCTAGAAGGCAGGGCAGTCAAATTGGGTGACGCGTTCGACTCGATGGTCAGGCTGACCTTGCACAAGGTCAGGGAGCTGTATCACGCCGTCAACATCACCTTCGAATTTCGGACATTCTATCCGAATGGACTGCTTTTATATGCCGGGGTATGTGTGCTAGTTAATTTTTGAGCAATTTCACTATCACTCTTTATTTCAGGATGCAGCATGCTGTCTTGTCTCTGCATGCTGGTCTTGTCTCTGCATGCTGGAGAACGTTGAAAAGACTCGATTCTGGACCTGCGAAAGCATGTGTGAAAGTGATATTTTCCTTTTCAGTGGTCTTCTTCAGAATGCCAAAGCAAGTCTTGTTTTGCTGCAGAGTTCTCACTTCTCTTGCAAAATTTTGAAGAGAAATTTTCACTTTGGGCACCTTCGTTGCTCTCTGAGAGCCTTCAGATTTCTCGGTGACGTCTTAACCCAAGAGCACTTCTTCAGAATTTTAAGTGACATTTTCACGCAGAAGCATTCGCAAGCAGGTCAAGGAGGCGGACGTCGACTGCATCTTTATTCTTTGTGACGTTTGACCTCAAATATCTCATTTCGTTAAAATAATCTTTGCCCCATATTTTTGTCAAAGGTGTTGCATTCTCTCCGCTTTCATTTCTCCTCAGAAACATGGTAAGAAGAGATCTCACTTTATGCTGATAACACTGAAAGATTCTCGTCTCTCTGTTCACGTGAAAGGGAGTGAAAGAGGTCGAAATCAACTCGAAAGAGGGAATCAACAACGGACGATGGAGAAAGGTTAGATTGGCCATTTTTCAGAATTGTCAATCCACGTCCGCGAGGACAATTGCTGGAGAGCCAATTCTGTGGGGAGACTGTCTGAAATCCGGAGAAAAAAAGCAGGTAACACTTTCCGCATGCCTGCCTTCCGCCACTGCAAGCATGGGCCAGTCTGGCAATTGATTTTTTGTTATCATTCACTTCCTTTTGTATAATTTTTGTTGCAGTCATTGGTCATGATGTCAGTTATGAGGTTTTTTTAGCCTCATTACTTCAGATTTCAGTAATTAGGTATCCGAAAAAATTTATCAAGGAAAAATTTGTAAGATCAGCTTTAGCAGCATTCTCGTAAAAGTCGCCTTTGCAGCTTACGTTTTCAAGCTTCAAGCATGCGAAAGTGCTTGTGTAAAGTCGAGTCATGGAAACTTCTGTACGAGCGTCAAAATTCATATTGTCTTATTTCCACCCTCCAATCCCTAAAAGGTAAGCGTTCTGAGAAATGGGAGGCAAGTGAAGCTATATATTGATGATGAGCTGGTCAAGGAAGGGAAAGGACCCAGGAAAGTTATGATCAAGAACGAAATTTACATCGGAAGCATAGAGAAAATGAAGTCCATTGCCAAAAAGGTAAGAGAACCTCCATTTGTGCCCGGAATTTTGAAGGACTTTTCTTTAGCGCTCCCAGCAGCATGAAATTTTTTTCGTTGATTTTGAATGTCAACCCCCCCGCCCCCCCCAATTTCTGCACCTGTTAGTTGACTTATCTCCACCAGCCAGAGTAGTCACGTCAAAACTTGACAAAAATATGCTACAATCTTTGTCGAACTATTCGCTCGCAACACAATCGCTCCATTAATTTCCATTCTGGTGCTTGCTTACCCGTGTCACTTTCGTTTGACACACAAGTTGTGTTTGCGTGCCATCAACAGGCCCAGATAATGGATGAGACTTGCTAGGTATTGGCTAAGTTCATAGGGACCCCATCCGATCCAGCACTGCAGGTTGTCAGGCGCACAGTGACGTTGAGCAAGGAGGCGTGGGTTTTGTTGTATTAGGTGGCACCAGGGCTAAGGGCCTCACCTGACAGGCCAAGGGAAAGTGGTCTCCTGGATCCCTGGGAATAATCGGGCAAGTTTGCGCAAGCAATGTCAACTTCATGTGATTGTTCCAAATACCTTCACATCCGTTCAGAGCAAATCTCCATTCTGCAGTCATTCGCAGGCGGACCACAACCATTTGTGAATGCAAATATCAAGATCTCACTTTTACTCACAAATTAATTACCCTTTCTAACAAATCATCACAATGTTTATTGCCGGACAATATTCCAAAGATCTCTTGCAAATCACTTCAATTTTTACTGCTGGACACTGATCCAAAGATCTCTTGCAAATCATCGAGATTTTTAATGCCGGACATTGATGCAAAGATCTCTTACAAATCGTCGTAAGTTTTACTGCCAGACACCAATCCAAAGATCTCTTACAAATCATCGAGATTTTTAATGCCGGACATTGATGCAAAGATCTCTTACAAATCGTCGTAAGTTTTACTGCCAGACACCAATCCAAAGATCTCTTACAAATCATTGTAATTCTTTCTGCCGGACACCAATCCAATGATCTCTTCCAAATCATCGTAATTCTTTCTGCCGGACACCAATCCAAAGATCTCTGTCACAACACAGATGTCCGGACACCAATTCATCACAATTTTTACTGCCGGACACTGATCCAAAGATCTCTTAAAAATCATCGCAATTCTTACTGCTGGACACCAATCCAAAGATTTCTTACAAACCATCATAATTCTCGCTTCCGGACACCAATCTAAAGATCTCTGGCAAATCATCGGAAGTTTTACTGCCGAAACTTATCCAAAGATCTTTTGCAAATCGTCACAATTTTCCTGCCAGACACCAATCCAAAAATCTCCAAATTACCGCAATTTACTGCCGGGAAATTACCGCAATTTACTGTCGGGGCGGCCACTAATCCAAAGATCTTCCTTTCCCATTTTAAGATTCCAAAGACTGAAGGCTTCAAAGGCTGCATGCGAAATCTCTGGATAAATGGACAGTTTTATGACTTTGCTGGGAAGAGAAGTGTAATGAATGCAGTCGGACAGTGCTTCACTCAAATAGAGCCTGGTTCCCATTTCCAGGGAGATGCTTATGCCATCTACGGTAAGTTCAGTTCAGGAAGCACACAGATTTTATGTTCGAAATTGAAACTTTCATTGGGGAGATTTTTTTTCAAACTGCAGCTTATCACAAATCACTGTGTTCAATTGGTGGCTAACATGCGTCTCGTGAGCCGAAGGACCTGGGTTCAAACCCCGGTGAGGATGGATTTTTCCAGGCATGGCAAATGTGGGTGCTTGGCAAGTGGTGCAGGTTGTGGCATTGCCTTTCTTCATCCTTCAGATGGGATATAAAGGAATCACATCAATGGGCACTAAGAACAACTAGATGCGGGTCCAAAAAGAGGCCAGGCAGGATACAGTAACAGAACATAGATAAAGATGTCCACGATACAGTGAGTTCTATATCGGCCCACTGACTATATGATAATAAGGTCCCTGGTCAGCAATATTTGAAGATTATGTCTTGAGAGAGATGATCCCTTGCTGCATTCGTTGCCAGTCTGCGATGAAAAGTCAGTTTTCAATTCAATCAAATATGGGTACTTGGAAGAAAAATCCACATTTGACCAAAAGAATGGCATTTCTAGAACAAAATCAATGCTTTGGATAAGAAAACTTTTGCAGATTTTGCTGCAGTTGAAGTCAAAACAAAAAATGCTTCTGAGACAAAACCGGAGAATAAAATTATAAAAATTCCACATTTTTACACTGATCGCACAGGGAAATGAATTATTTATTCGCACTCACAAATGCTTGAAAAATTCCAATTTTGTGTTCCATAGCGAAGTGCCGATTTTTTTAGCATGAGAGATGACAGCGATTATAATATTTTTTTAAAACAGGCGACGAATTCACATCTGCAAAAGACAAAACAAAAAGTGCTTTGATCATAACGGTCAAATGAACACTTACCGATAAAACAAAGTTACCTAAGCAACCATAATTACCGATAAAACAAAGTAACCTGAGAAAACATATTCAGTCCGGTCGTTTTAAGGGGGGGGGACCTAGTTTCGGCAAACTTTTTTCTTTTTTGACCGAATTTTGTTAAAATTTTGCACACTCTTTGGAACCAATCCAGACAACTTCTGTGCAAAATTTGAACACTGTAGCTCTTCTGGTTTGGGCACAGCAGCCATTTTAGGGTAAAAAATAAGGCGATGTTCCGTCCCGTGCACAGCGATAACCCTACGTGTAAGAACGGCCAAATTCGAGTTATAGGGGTAAAAAACCAAGCCAAAACTTTTGACAATGCCCGATTTCTTGTTTTTGGCCTCAGAATTGTGTGGCAGCCGGCAGGTGATTTTATGTCACTCCGCCAAAAAAGGCGGTAAATTTTTAGCATTTTTTTCCTTCGACTTGTTAATAACTCTTAATGGAGGCAAAAATTGTCAAATCTGGCCTTGTCAATCTTTTTAGAATGGTTTTTTACATAAGTACACCAAATTTGAACATGGTCACCTAAAAAATGGCTGAGATACATGGGGCGGAACACAAAAAATGCCTAAAAACAAAAAGTTGAGAAAAATAGCGTCGAAGATCGAGAACATTTTCGTTTTACTGCTGATTTTACCGCGAGCGGTAAAAATATGCCTCCGGTCTTTCGTATGCCATTTTTTTCTATTGAAGATATTTGCATTTGGTTTTCACCATCAGAAACTAGAAATTTCAGCGCATCTGGTCCACACATTAAAAAATGGGCAATTTTTCATTTTTCACGAAAAAATCTAGGTTCCCCCCCTCCCCTAACCATCAAAAGTTTTCCAAGCATTAGCACAACATCTCCAAGCATTCTGAAATATTTTTGGTTATTTTTGAATGGAAATTCAAACCTCTCAAGGACCTCCAGAACACATGACCAGCTCTGCATCCTTGTGACTGTGACGGACTGCGACTCTCACATTTGCTGGGTTCGGTTTCATGTTCCGACATCAACTACTTCGCTTTTTTCAACTTTGTGTTTTCAGACAACAATTTCAGCATTGGATCTCTCCTCGATCTGGAAATTGAATTCCGAACATTCGATCTCAATGGAATTTTGCTAAGTGTTTCTGAACCTGATGGATTCCCTGCCCTGAGTGTGGAAATAATGGATGGATCCGTAAGTCAACGAAGGATTTCCAACTTCCAAGGGTTCCTGACGAGAGAGACGAGTTGTGGTGTTTTTTTGTCCCAGCGGTGGTAGAGAAGAATTTGGGGCCTTTGATTTTTCATGAATCGATTTTACCCTTATCGGCACCACAAAGACCCCTATAAGGACTCAATAGGGCCGAGAAGGCTTAACTCCACTTTTGACAGACAACTTCCATTTTTTGTCGACGAGTTCTTCAGAACAAACTGAACACAAATGGCTCAGTGACCAAATGTCCTCCGACCAAAATATAATCCAAAAAATATCCAAGATATAACCAATATCAAGATATAACCAATATAATTTTGGATATATAAAATATCCAATATATAACCCAAAAAACTTCGGTTGCCGTAGCAACGGAGTTCTTTCGAGTGCCTATTTCTTGGAAACGGGGTATCGGAACAAGTTTAGTCACTTACAAAGGGCATTAGAAAAGTTTTTGACATCACCCTGTAGTTCAAAAAACATCGACGATGTCAATTTTTCGTTTAGTTTAGACCTTCAAAATACTTTCCTGGTCTTGCCTTAGAAATTTACAGGTGTCCAACCCAAGCTCCCATAGGCAGAATGGTACTCAGATTAGGATGAGTTCCATAGCTCTGAAAATATTGTTTTCCAAAGTCCTGAATACGTGGACATAGTTTTTCTGCCGAGTTGTTTTTCAGTTTAGGTAACAACCAAAAATCGCTGGTGCCAAATCAGGACTATGGGCTTCAGGAGGCAGTAATTATTTGTAGATGTGGTGCTCATCATCCAAAATTCTAAAATTAGGCAATTCTCGCAAAAGGGAATGTTTAAGATTTAGCCAAAAGCAGTTTTTTCAGAGCTCAGGAACACACCCTCGCCTATTTACCACTATGCCATGAAAAATTGGCATAGATGGCTGCAAATTTGTGCTGAAAGAGCTGCAGAAATGTTTGAAGCCCTGAAACAATCAAAATCTTGATAGCGGTAAGATTCTCTGAACTACGGGGTGATGTCAAAAACGTTTCTAACGCCCTTCGTATCAATTTCTATTCGTATGACAACCAACGACACTCCCCATCAATTATGCTACGAATACACCTTTACTTAACACCCGTGATCATAAATTTCTGGAGAGTAAACGCCCATCCCAGGAGGTGGCTGTCAATCTTCCAGCATGATAATGCAGCAACAGGACATGCACAAAAAAAATTCTCAAATTTGTTCTTTATTTAGATTGCCGTTTCAGCCAATTTGGGCAATGGACAAAACACGTTCAGAGCCGTCCAGAAATTCCAGAGCAAGTTCGAAGCTTGCGATGGCAACTGGCACACGATCAAGGCGAGATACGAAAAGGACGCCATCACTCTGAGGGTCGACGGAGCAGAGAAACAGTACGGTTTTTCAAAGAAGGACCTCGGAGCGTTGAGAGAAACGAGGACCAGTAGCCCCCTGTACATAGCTGGAATACCAGGTTAGAACTTGCACTTCTTCCAAAGGTTCAGCATGGATTCCACTGACACGCTGTACAAGTTCCCGGAAAAATGATTACGTTTGCAAACAATGTCGAAAAATGCTGCATCAAAATTTATGAAAAAAAAGTGACTTGGACTGATTGGACCAACAATGCAAGACCGGGAGTTGGGTCAAAAATTCAGCCTTCATATATCTTTTACGATATATCGCCAACGATTTCTGCAATTTGTGCTGATTGCAATTGCTGCAGGTATTTAAATTTAGCATACTTGCAAATTAAAAAATATCGTATTGCACACAGACTGCCCAGCCCTGGAGGGCAAAGGAACCATCTAATGGAGTGGGCTTAGAAGTGTGGGTAGCGGACAGTGAGTAGAAAAAGCAGCCCCTTATCATGCTGGCTGGACACCTTTCATGGTGGACAACCGAGGCAAATAGAATAATTATATTTTTATAATATAAGGATATATCTTTGTGTTCGCCCAGCGAAGCTGAATCTTTATCACACCATTGGTTGGAATTATCTTGATTCTGCATGTGATCAGCTGCGAAAGATCAAATGAAGGGAGGAAGGTTGCTCATGGTAATGTTCTGCAACTTCGAAGTTGATGGTTCGTCCTTGTCCCTCATCCTAGTCCCTTGCATCCTCCTTGCACTTGCAACACCACTACCTTCATAACGTTCCCTTCCCACCTGGAAAGCATTGGTGAGCCTTCACTCACAACGTGGGGGTGATGGTTGCTGCATCTTGGTCAATCCACAGTCCGTTGTCTGAAGTGAAACTGCAGGGGTTCCCTCTGTCCGAAGATGTTGGGCTGCCCGCATCGATGTGTGGAATGTCGTCGTAGTGGCTGATCATGGTCTTGATTGAGACAAGGACAGTTGTTGCCCTGCCTGCTAAATCCTCCCTTATCTCCAGTCGTCACAGATCACTAGATCGGCACCGAT
>JASGXE010005488.1:0-22428 GCA_030068105.1 Sinentomon sp. SZTP_YWyxl
AGAGCCTCCTTTGGCCTCTGACAACAGTGGGCTCTCTTGTTAAATAAATCAGAGTTTCAAAAAAAAAAATTGAAGAACACGCTGGTATTTTTGTCAGTCGCAGAAAGTCATCCAGGGAATCTTGGGTTCTTGGAATCTTGGTTTTCAGGGAATCTCAGTTGAAGAAGGTTGCTACCCAACAGGTCAATAGAAGGAATCGACATTTTCGAAATTTTACAGTAATAACAAAAAAAAAAAACGATTTTCTTCATTGTCCACGTGCTGAAGGTTAAGAGTCTTTTCTTGTCATTCCCAGAAGATGAACTGTTGCAGTGATGCACTGTTCTGTTGCCTGCAAGCACAATTTGTGAAGTTTTGCCAGTTTTTTGCGTCGCCGTGGTTTAATTTGCTAAAAAAATTCACATTGCAAGTGAAAAATGCAAAGTGGCAAAGACATCTGGCAGAATGTTTTTGTGTTTCTAAAATGTCCAGTGAGTCGTACATACGTTCACACTAAATTGTTGTCAGGTACACCGGAATCCAGAATATCATGCCAGATAATGGATATCTGATGGTTTTTTTTAACCTTTAAGTCGTCTATGATGCCATATGGCATCACAAATTTCAACCCGAAAGTCGTCTCGCTGTTTGGTTAAAACATGTCGATTTTTTTTTTTTTTGGATTGACACCCCACTTTGACATCTTGTCCAAAACGTTGCCAAATTGTGCCATTGAGTGTCAACTGTAACCCTGTCAGATTGACATGCGAACAGCGGGCTTATTTGGGGTGAATTTTGGGGTTTTTTGCTCGCCTGCTGCTCCGAAATGGTGGGTCCTATCTATGATGCCATTTGGCATCATAAAGGATCGATATTTGGGCGGGAAAAAAGTGTCCTAGGCCAAATTTAGCCTGGGGGGGTATGTCACTCCAAGCCCTGCCGGGCGGCTGGAGATATCGAAAAAATAGGCCGGATTCCACCCTTTGGGTGGAATCCGGCACTTTAGCAATCCCTACCCGAGATACAGGGACCATGCCAAAATGGCGGGAAAAGTTCAAAGTCAAAAACAGAGGGCATGCCGACGTAGGAAACAATAATAATATCAATAGATAAATGTGCGTTTATCTCGAAAACTTTTTTTCAATCCTTTGACGGCGCCGACAGGCCGCATCTGATGACATTTTCAATCGGATTTCTGGGAAGTTGTTGGCGGAAGTGTGAAGATGGATCGTCGGCAAATCGTGCCTTGATTGACAGGTCGGCTTCTCTTTGACATGCCGACAAAGGAGACCGCCTCTCATAAATTTTTTACGATTTCGGTTGTACAACTCCGATTCTCAGAATGAAGACTTTGTACAGGCCTTTGCAATAAACGTGTCATCGGAAGTAAACATGCCTTCAAAGGAGTTGTTCCAAACACTTCAAAAATTGAATATGAGGCTGCAGAAGCAGACAGACTTGAAAAGTTATGATGCCATATGGCATCATAGACGAGATAAGGCTAAAAAATCCGGAGACGACATAAACGTTTAAACACAGCCAAAAGTCGCTTGCCCCATCATTCATGTTGTTGGGTCAATTACAAAATCATATGTCGTTTGTATCATTCTGGCACCAAAAGCGTCATTTGACTCTGGATCTTTCTTGCTGTGTCACTTGCCTCACTATGCTATCCGCAATTAATAATTCTCTCCTGTCAGGTGGGTGTAATAAAGACGGACATCCCATTTAAAAAGCATGTGGAGGCAGGGGGGTAGATTTTAGGACAAAGAGAGGAGAGATTCGTTGCCGCCACGAATAGGTCGACGCATATTTTGCAACAATGGAAAAGGAATAAGCGTTTTGCATGGAAATTAAATTTTCTCAAGACAGCTCTATCCATTGAATTGACTAATGACAAAACGCTTTAAAAACGGTATTTCAACCTGTTACAAGCGTATCGCTAATGCGTTGATCCGGAGGGTGAGTTGCAATATGGGGAATACGGCCGCCGGAATTCTTTCCTGTCAGCAACGTGGAAGCACAGGAGAGAACTCCCCAGTCTGCATCATCGAGTCGTAGTTCCCCATAAGCTATGGAGCTTGAGTCTGAAAAGGTTTTTTCAATTCAAGTTCTCGAAACGGCATAACATTTCAAATCTTTCATAAATTTTAGTACAAGAAAACAGTGGCGGATCGAGCCTTTCGACCAAGGGGGAGGGGCGCCTGGAGTTTTGTGGCCGGAGGGTTCGAGGGAAGAGGTGCGAGAGCTCCCAGCGGGGGTCCAGGGGCAGTGCCCCGGCAAGGGGTTCAGGGGACGGAGAATCCAAAAAAATGGAGCGTTTTGACAATATCGGATCCTCCAAAAATTTTTGAAAATCAGCAGTTTGCATGTTAACAGAAGCATCGCAAGAGAAGTGCGCAGCGCAGGGCTGCAAAACTTCAACTGGCCGAGAACGTCACAATATCGTGCATGCTGAGCATGCTTTGTTTTTGCCCCAGAGGCGGAAAACAGGCTGACGCGGACATCAACTGTGGAGCATCCTGGGCTTCAAGCTTTGCTTTGCATAG
This sequence comes from Sinentomon sp. SZTP_YWyxl, assembly GCA_030068105.1. Classification (NCBI taxonomy): domain Eukaryota; kingdom Metazoa; phylum Arthropoda; class Protura; order Sinentomata; family Sinentomidae; genus Sinentomon; species Sinentomon sp. SZTP_YWyxl. The sequence goes on from JASGXE010005488.1 coordinate 2,529, forward strand.
GTCAGCCGGAAGGATGACGCGGGCTTTACTAGTCATTAAATATTGCACTGGGGCCTATCTCTTTGTGTTACAAGGTGTACTTTTGAATACTGATTCCGAAAATGCACTGAACTCAATTTGCCCCAAAAATGTCGCATGCCTCCATTGCCCCACATGTGGTAGGCTATTGCAAGTGAGTTTTTCAAGAAAGAAATGTTTTGATAGATCAGATCATAACACATCAAAACGAGTGGTACATATTCCAAAAGAATAAAAAAATAAATGGCGCATCTTGGGTCATTGCTTTGCCATCATCGTATTGACGATTGACCTCACTCACAGCAAACAATCTGAATTTACAACACTCTCTGCTGCAGACAGCACTCTCTAATGAATTTTGCAGTCTGCTCACAAGATATAGACAGATCCCATCCATTCAGAAGATGAGAAAGGGGATGGGGGGACTATGCTTGATTCAAATGCTTAAATTGCCTGCAATTGGATTGCTGCAAATTTTGAACCAGCCAGGAAAAAAAGTCCTCCAAAATGGAAATTTTGCTCAATTTTCAAATTCGTAAACCAAAAAAGCACAACAACAAAGTAAAGTACCTACATCAAATTTCCAAATCTTTTGATGTCAGTCTCTCAAAGTTCTGACAAATTGCAACTGAAACTGAAGTCGGCACAATCATGCTCAGATGCTTACCGTCTCTCCCGCTCTGCAGAACGTGACTCCCTTCGGGAAATTCCGTTAGCATGTGCCGTAAACTGACCCCAAGTCGATTACTTTGAATGTAGAGCAGGGCTGTGGCATGATTATGGGGCCTGCAAGATGTCTATCTTGCAGGCCTCGGTGTTTATCTTGATGTCCAACCCTTCTTAAAAAAGCAAAGGAGACACCATAAAAGGAAAATATCAGAGCTCAAAACAAGATGATCAGAACATGGATGCGAAAATTTAGCCAAATCTCCTAGATGCTTAAAACTCATGAATTGACAGGCAAGTAAGAGTGATTATGCAAGAAAGAGTCTAAGCTCAAAATAAAATTATTGATAAAATGAGGGAATGGATAAAAATAAAAATACTCTGTGGCATAAAACCACTTACACTGGCCATAAAAAAGGAATGGAAGCAAAGACAATCATTTTGCATTGTGATAAAAGCATAATAATAGAAAAGAATAACTGTCCACAAAGCCAACTCATAAAAACATCAAGAAGATTGTTTCAAGGAATACAAAAGTGCCCTTTCTTTGTCAAAATAAAAAGATAAAGGAGACAAGAAAAACACAGCCTAAACTTATAAAAACTACCCAATTCCAAAGCGAGGAAACTAAAAAATAGCATGGTCCAATCCGTAAATCATGTTCGTTCATTTCAGTTTTCAATAATTTACATGCTCGTCATGTTCAATCCCTGAAAAAAAAAACTGTTTGTTTGATAAGTTGTTAGTGAGGTTGGGCATCCACATGTCAACGCTTGTCCATATATCACAAACTACCACAAGTAAATGTGCCCACTGAACGTACGTGGAAATGAAAGCAGTACTGCAATGGTTTACGAAATGGTTTCTTGAGTTTCTTCGTTCTCGCTCACAATATTCAATCAGAATGAATCTGAGAATGCTCCATTCGTGAGCAAGTAGAAAAAGCTGAACCTTTTTTTACCATTGAGCACCATCTCCAAATTATAAAATCTACCAAAATTTATCAGTAAAATATTGGTAAATACATCTCAAACATACATGGGCAGTGTTTCCAGACAAAAATATAAAATTTACAATGATGTGCAAACAATGGAAGCTCACAATTATTGAAAACTAATGTTTTACACTGAAATATCACAAAGTGTGCAGACATGGACACGGAATAATAACAACGCTGTTTGGCAAGTGTCTCTATTTGGGGAGCGGTCCACAATCTTTTTCTTACATAACTGCTTTAATAAAATTTCACACACACTTTTGGGATGCGAAAAAAATTCAAAAAACCTTCTGATACAAGAAAACGTGGGTTGGAATGGAAGGTCATAAAAATTGAAAGCCGGAGATAAGTTGAAGCTGGTTTCGAATGAGTAAATAGTTAATAATGTAAGACACAACATTCCTGTAGTGTGTTTCAGTGATAGTGGTGCTACAACACACCTTCCGAAAGATGGAGTCCAAGAAGATGAAACATGGAAAGACTTCATTCAACACTGACTTGTCAAATTGAAGTTGTCAGCCCCAAAACAAATCTTTATGAATAAGTTTCCGTTGCAAAAACCTGATTCAATGCCTCCGACCTCGCCCGTCATGGAGGTGGAAGCCGCCCGAATGCCTCCTCTCGCATTGCAAACCAGCAGTGAGACAAGGTCGTCGGGCGCCATCCATCCCGCTATGACGGAGGGGATAGACTGGTTTGCACCTTCCTCTTTGAATAAACCTTCGGCACCTTCTACCCATATTCGTCCTCCGAAATCTGCTCTTTCTGATGAGCCCTTAGTTTCAATGCAGCCCGTCAGGTTCCTGCTACTAAATGCTAGATCTATTCTCCCATTGCATAAAAGAGCCGAACTGTCAGAGTTCATCGATTCCAAGACAATTGATATTGTTTTACTTACTGAATCGTGGCTGCACCCAGATGTTAATGACCTCGAAACCTTCCCAGAAAAGTTTTGTGTCCACAGATGTGACAGAAGAGGTGGCCGCCGCGGTGGTGGTGGTTTAATTGCTATTGACAGTGATCGTGTTCCTTCGACGAGACTCTCCATTGACTTGCGTCATGACAATTTCGAATCCTGCTGGTGTCTCATAACAGTGCCTGGCTCCGCCCCTAAAATCCTTGGTGTTTTTTATGTAACTCCCACAGCTAGTGTCATAGATATCGATCTAATTTCAGATCAGGTTGCCGAAATACTCACGCTGTACCCAGGTCACCGCCTAATCATTGCTGGTGATTTTAATTGTCCCTCAATTGACTGGGTTTCATTAACTGGGGGATCATCAGCAAAGGCAGATGCTCTAATTCACATGCAGCAACCATATGGTCTGATTCAGCATGTCCTTGTTCAAACTCGGTGCGTCGAAGGTGGCCGTAGCAACATTTTAGTCTTGTTTTTACAAAACAAATTTTGACTCAGGTGATCTGACCATCGCAGTTGAACCAGGACTTTCTGATCATGACTTTATCACATGTAACCTCCCATGCCAAGAAAAAGGTTGTAATGATAAAGAGTTATTGTAAAGCCGATTGGGTCGCAATTAAGGGTAGGCTTCATTAGTTTTTGTGAGCAATTGCCTATTTCAGTCATATTAATGAGGTCTGGACTGCATTCAAGACCATTCTTCCCCAATGCCTCGCGATGGTTCCCATTAAATCTGTCAAAACTGACGCTAGAAAGCCTTGGGTTTCTGCAAACTTTCGGATGCCACAAAGGAAAAAGAACAGGCTCATCAAGAGTATTCGCGCAAAAAGTACTCCCCGACTGGTAAACCGGCTTGCGGCCATTCGTTTTGAACTTCGTGATTGTGCTCACCACAATTTTAGTTCATACATTAAACGGGCGATCTCAAAATCCCATTCGAAAGATTTTTGGCACTTCATTAAAAATCTTCATTCTTCAAGGGGAATGCCACCGCTGCAGAGTTATGATGGCTCTTTTGCACACACTCCCACTGAGAAAGCCGATCTTTTAGCGCGAACGTTTCAAAATTCTGCAATAAATGTACCTATTCAGAGAAATTTGCACTCATAACCCCCTTCGGTCATCCCGAACACACCCAGCATCCACTCAAATTTCCCGCATAGTAATTCAGCATTTATTATCAAAGCTATTGGGGAAGAAAGCCACGGGTCCTGATTTTCTCATCCCAGCGAGATTTCTCAAAATCCTTTCCTTTGAGTTGTCATTTTTCTTTGAAATTATTATCGAGAGGATTTTTGTTCTTTCATTGCCGGATGAGTGGAAAGTGTCTAAAGTGATTCCCATCCCAAAGAAAGGTCCTTCTGAAAATCCTGAACTATATCGCCCAATTTCACTTCTCTCAGTTAGCAGTAAAATTTTGGAGAAAATCGTCTATTCACATCTGATGATTTTCGGTGAACTTAATCAGATATTACACCCCAGTCAACATAGTTTCAGGAAAAAGCATTCTTGTGTTACCCAACCCATTGAATTTACTTATGATATTGGATGTGCATTTGTGGCAAAGGAAGAACTGCATGCAATTTTTGTCGATTTTAAAAAAGCATTTGATTTGATCCCTCATAATTTCCTCCTTCACAAACTAAATCTGCTTGAATTCCCTGCACGTCTTGTTGCCCAAATTGAGTGTTTCTTGTCTGGAAGGTTTTTCCAGGTCTCTGTCGAGGGCCAGAACTCTGCTAGGCGACCTGTCACCTGCGGAATCCCACAGGGTACTGTCTTGGGTCCACTTCTCTTCATCATTTGTGTTAATGACCTTCCATCCTTACTCACATGCAATGCAAGGCTTTTTGCGGATGATTTAGTTTTGTATGGGCCGCCCTTTGGTACATTACATCTTACAACCAGAAATTTACTGTAATGGCATCACTTACTAATCAATTCAAAGCAAATAAGAACAAGCTACGCACAAAAGTGGGTTTCAAATTCAAAACAGAGATAGATATGTCTGGGGATAATTACACAGACATATCAACTAATTAATTAATTAATTCACAAATGGGGAGTTCCCTCTTGAATCGTTAAAATTGGAAGTCACTTTTCCATAATAAACGATGAAGCATACAAGACTCAATTAACAGCCAGAACACACAGAGCAAAAAACAAAACAGAACTCTCCGATTGAAAAAAAAAAAGAAATTAAAGGTTGGGCATGCGCAAAAGATAAAATAAATTCGCTTATTAGTTATTTAAAAACAACAAAATGACGCCATAAAAATAAAATACAGATTTTTGAAAAGAGCTGCTAGGTACCTTCCACGAGCCTCAAAGAAATCCATATGACACGTATCACGTATGGAATTTTGGCTGCAGATTGATGCAAAACTGTATTTATTTGGGTTCAACTTTTCTGCGGAGGTAATGCTTATTCCGGCACCCATCTCATGTGATGTCGCAGCATCTCATTTCGAACATCCGCATCGCATCGCATCGCATAGTTTTCAGAGAAAAATTGAGGCCTATCTTCACACGCAAAGTTCAAGAAAAATGAGGCGTCATGTTAGCTTACGAATTCAATTTTTCTCTTCCCTTTTGTGGCTGGATCCAATGTCTACTCGATCGATGTGGGATGTTTTACCGGGCCCCACATACCCACCAGGGCTCCTCAGAGCCACCTGAGGCAGTAACTAAAAAGGGATGTGAAGCACATCTCAGGGGTTAGCAGTCGATGCAATAACAGAAACAGAATAATTTCACAATGGAGAATTGAACTGGATGGAGCTCCGATCTGGATTGCATCGAGTTTTAACTTTTTTATAATCAATCAAATCTCGGCCATCAATTCTATTTTAACCAGTGATGTGACCACCCTTTTTCAGTTCCCGCCTTTGATGAGTCTGAGAAGCCGGAATAGGACTGGTGAAAGATCTAACACCAATTGAGAAGACAGGAAATCCGGCAGTAAACTGGAGAAGAAATACAGAAAGGGGGTTAGTCAAAATGCAAAAGTCAATTCCTAAAGAAGTACGCATCCACCAATGGACACAAAACTGAGAAGTTAATACCCAAATCTTCAATTCTTTAAACATCATTTAAGTGATTTAGATTGGAAGATGTTAACATTTTATTAATTTGAGAGTCAAAATCTGTTGTTCGGATTTCGATCCATAACCGCAGTGGAAAACAAACCAGTCGAGTCGATCATCACTGTGTCACCACAAAATAAGCTGATGAGTTCTGAAAGCACCTTTCCGAGGACAAGTTCCGGCATCTTTTCCTGAGTGTCCGTCACTCATGAGTAATGGCTGAATCTGGTTCATGCTCAGAGATCACAGCAGTCCTGTGCACAGAAAGCAAAATAACTCCACGTTTCCCCACCCTTCCTTCTTTCCTTCTCTCCTGCCCTCAATCAAGGCACAGTCGCATTCTGTCACGTATGCCACTTCACGCATGCTTGCAAAAGACAAGTGATCGGGAACTCAGTGGGCGTAAAAATTGCACCATAGATCCATATCACAATGAAAGTGGATGAGATGGACGATCGACAGTGGGCCTTGCTTTTACACAGTATGACAATAATTTATCATTTGTTATGAAATTACAACAAAATAATTTTGCAACAACTTTGGAGAAATTACGGGTCAAAATCAAAATTCAGGTGCCTAAAATCATTAAAATCAAACTTTAAAATTACAAAAATGAAAAGCTGGCTTGGGAGAGAATAATCAATTGTTGAAGACAAATTCAACTAGGTCTAACATCAATTTAAAAAAGAGAGCTTCACATCACAGTAAAAGAACATCAAAAGAAAAAGCAAGTAACACTTAAAACGACTTTTAAGAAGGTTTCGATACACATTTGTTCCTGGAGTTTTCCATGCTTAGCAGAGAATCTAATCGAAAGCGTCTGAGCATTCCAAGATAAAAAAGATAAAGAAGAGGAAAATGTCAAGGAAATAAAAAGTTGTTGGTAAATCTCAGCAGCAAAGAAAATCAAGTATCACTACTTGATTGGTCTCTCTGCTTTCTGTTAGGTTATGCCACAATTGTCGCACAACCAACAGATATGCATGTTAACCCCAACAATTCCCAAATCGTACGCTGGATACATGTGTTCCAAGCAAAGTGCCCACCCACGGGGAGAGGGAAGGTATTGATTCCCAAGTAACATCCCACAAAAAATTCCTTGTTGTGAACAGCAATTGACATCAGCGATCAACAACAACCTCACAACTTAACTTCATCTGAACTGAATTGACCAATACCGGCCTTTGTGGGCTACGGCCAGAGGTCAATCAGCAATGTTCAATCAACAAGGCTCATTCCAGTGGTCCTAAAAAGAGGGGTGAATGCACATTTTATAAAAGCAAGAAGAAGACAACAATGATCTAGTGTGTTGTAGCAGAACGATATCACATTTCGTTCTGCATAGAGGTAAAATGCTCAAATGCTTTAAAAAAAGTCATCATTTGCATGATGGAACAGTAACACTGAAAAAGCTGTACATCGATATGGAATCAAGGAGTAACTGAGTCTAAAACTTTGAATGGTGTCTACATGGAGTCCGACAAATTCGACCTGAAATTGGGAGGCACCAAGATAAAAGTTTACAAACTTTACAAACACTACAACCACCACAGAATTCCTAACACTCTGATATGAACGAGAGAAATGACACAGATTAAAAAACATTCTCCAATGTGAAATAATAAAAGTTTACAAAATTGGCACTGATAGCATTTGATGAAGGTCGATCAATGATCATCATTCAACAAGACTGGAGACATTTCTGACATCAATTATTACACTTCGATGTTCAAATTGGAAGGAGGAAGCTTCTGGTTTTTCCTGGCATCTTCTGCTTTCGTAATTGTTGCCTCTGTGCGTGTGTGCCACACGTAAACCTGTGCCACAGGTACATAAGGAGAAAACAAGAGCAAAGAATATTCACTCAGCAGTGTTCTAAGAATGCAAGATTCTGCCTTTTCAATACCCAGAGCAGATGATTTTTTCATACCACACAGGTCATGCATGTGTCTTCTCAAGACTAAAAAATCCACAAATGCCTTCTTCAGCCACCCAGTTCAATGGCAATTTATTAAAGAAATAAGTATCGTGAAGCCAAGGACAGTGGGAATGCCCATTCCCAATCACTTCGAGCACTGCTTTACATGCAGATATCTACTGCCATCTCTGAGAATGGCGGTAGATTAATAAGAATCAATGCACCGGAGCCCACCATTGCTTGTTGGGAAATTATACCTGCGTCATCTAATCCCTTCTGGTCTGGTCGCATGTAATTCTGAGATTAGGAAGAATTTCAATCAGGGGGATCTGGAGCAAAGAAAGACCGTTACCATGGTGATTGCTGGTGTCGAGTCTATGGGATGCCAACCCAGGACACTTTTCTGACACTTCACACTGGCTTCCAATCTTCTTCCAAGGTCCTCGAATGCTTGGAGTTTATGGCTGAATTAACATATTGCGATGGCTTGAAAAAAATGGTTCCTCTGACCAGAGGACATAAAATGAACAGAAAAACGAAAAGGGCCGCTATTTTTCGCTTGTTCGCTATTGGTCTCGTGGTTGTATTTAGCCTTAGGTGGAGTTTACCACCTACTTAGGGCTGCACTCTCAAGCAACCCGACTCCACAGAATGGGCAGCTTCCGCGCACCTCGCGCCACCCCTGCCCGGCAGGCAGGCACGAGATTCGGTGCTGGGCTCCTCCCTTTTCGCTCGCCGCTACTCAGGGAATCACTGTTGTTTTCTTTTCCTCCGCTTATTAATATGCTTAAATTCATCCCTTAATAATGTGCCTACTTTTTTCATCTTCCATTTTGAACCCTCGGAAAAGCCTGGAAACAATAAAGATAGACAAAACGTGAGGGATTTAACCAGGTGCCAAGCCTTCAATCCAACAAAAAACAACAATGGTATTGATTATTTTCTCAGGTCCATTCCAAACGACACCGAAAATTGCAAAACATGTCATGACATGCATGAAATGCGTGAAACTGGATTGTAGTCCATGAGGCCTCCAAACTAGCCAGGCCTGTAATTTCACCTGTAAAGACTTTTGGTGGTCTGCATCAGTGGGGTTAACTGTGCACATTTCCGGATGGAATTTTGGAATGGAATCCTGATGAAATTATCAAATCTGGTAAGGAGGAAGTGTACGAACTGTCGGTATCGATGGAGAAAAATACACTCTGTTGAAAGGTCATCATGCAAGTAGTATTCGACAGATTGCTTGGGTAGACAAGCAGACTGGGGCTCCGCATGTTCCCAATCATAGAATTTGTAAATTTCCCACCTGGAAATTTTGGCTTGTTTTGACTTTTTCCTGTTTGTCCAACACTGTTTCTTGCGATTAAAAACATGTTTCAAACCGTTTCTTTTGATTTAAAACATCTTTCAAACAGTTTCTTGTAATTTAAAACATGCTTCAGTATCATGCAATTTCAAACAGGTTTCAAACAGTTTCTTTTGTTTTAAAAACCTGCCCAGTGCTCTTTCCGTGGGTCCCGGCCGTCTGCCGTGGTCAATCTTTCCGAAAAAAAACTTTGAATTAGTGTGGTTAATGCGCAGCACTGTCAATTTTTCAAAATCATTTGAATCATGTGAAAATTTATAACACTTCCATACTTTCCGGAAGAGGAAAAAGGCACAAATGATTTTTGTTAACCAGTGACGTAAGCTGTTCAAACTGGTGGTGAATTGGTTGAGTTGTGGTATTCTTCTGCCCTGAGGCCATCACAAATTTCTTTAGAAATATACCTAGACCACAGTAGAGAGAGACGTTTTGGATTGTCAATCAGGGCAATGTGGCCAAGAAATATCGTATTGTCAAGAGAGGCATACATTTTTTGATCCAATAGAGTTGCAGCAGCTGCACCAACGGACTTTTATGATGACTGAATGATTCGGAAATGGCGGAGAGATCATCACGGGGTTAATGCTAACTCCGGAGGTAACGCCAATGCGAGGCAAATTTTTCCCGACATGAAAATTTGTCGTTTGCATTTTATGTTTTGGTTGCATTAAACAAAAAGAACAAATCTCAATCTGTTTTCAAGTCTCCTCATCAGGCCACCTCAGCCGACCAATGGCGTGACTGTTTTCTGCTGGATGTGAGAACAGGCCTCTTCGGCTGACAAATGGCGATCATGCCCGCATGTCGTGTGACAGTGGCTGGCAAGTGTTTATGAACACCAGCTGGCACAGCCAGCTTGCATTAATAGCACCAGACAAAAATTTTACAGTCACATTATGGAGGAATACTCGAACCCACCTTTGTGCAATTGTCTGCTTTTGGTTCCAGCTGATCCACAGTCACAAGATGCCTAAGCAACTCAGTCTCCTGATAACCCCGTTTGACGTTGAATAGAAATTTTGCCTCAGGCGTATTGAGTATCAACTCCAGGTTGATAGCAAATCCAGCCATGTCAATGGCAAACATCCTCTCCTTCCTCCAGCCGACATCCCATCCTTTCACTCGACCAGTTTTGGCATCGAGAACAGGCTTCTCGACAAACAGGCCACCAACAAGACCAACAGGCCAAACAGAAACTCGCTGGGTGAAGCGCATCTGGAATATTTTAGATAAATACTTATAGAAAGTTATCGATTAAAAAAGGAACTGATAACAACACAAGGTGTGTCCTTCCATTCTGGCATTTTCTAGGACCTTTTCAGAATTAGCAACACCATTTCATATGGAGGCAAAAATGGAGCGATACGGCTTTCGTGGCCAATGTCTGAAACTACTGACTAGTTATCTTACAAATAGGAAATAGGTGGTATTCGTATATCTAAGCGAGTGTATGTCTGAGTTGGGTGATGTAATTTGTGGGGTTCCACAAGGTAGTATTTTGGGTCCTCTTCTTTTTTTGCAGCATGTAAACGATCTTCCTCGGTGCCTAAATCGTGGCTCTTCATCCTTACTATTTTTTGCTGATGACACCATGATTCAGGGACAGAAGAAAGCAAATTATCAAAAGGCTTGAGATGGACTGCAGAATTCGTTGAAAATTGCTGGTGATAAGATGTGATCGGTTCGCTGATTAATCTTCCTGGGTTTTTGTTTTGGCGGCATCTACAGGGCGATCTGTTCGTTTTGTAGAGATCCAACGAGTCGCATTTTCGAGTGCTAAAATGTAGCTTGTGTTCAAATTGCTCGACATCAGCAGCTATGCAATGGAATACTCGTTGTTGCCATTCTTGCAGTACATTGGCAATCATGTACTGGTGTGATTCCTGAAGATTGCGGGGTGTAGTTTTGTAAACGTTGGATTTCCGATACCCCCAATAAAAGAAATCCAACAGTGTGAGGTCTGGAGATCGTGGTGGCCACTCATGAGGGCCACCTCTTCCAAGTTTGGCGTTAAGAAACTCCTCACTTTAAGACTGAAATGGGCGTGCCCCACGGTGTGTTGGAAAAAAGTTGTTTGCGATAAGATGGTTGTGCACTGCGGGGAAAACCTGTTGCTGGAGAAGCTGCAAATATCTGTCTCCTGCCACGTTTTCCTGAAGGAAAAAGGAACCAATGATCAGTTCCTGTTTTGCTGGCGGTTTTCGTGCCATGGAGAACGACGGTTGCCTCATCTGGGAAGCAGATTTTGCTGTGAAAGGCCGGGCCGATCTGTTATCCGAGCCATCATCGATTTCTTCTTACAATTTTCAAAAAGCAGAGCAAAAATGAACCTTAGACTCACCCAACACCTTCAACTCATCTGCGATTTTCCTTCGCTCTTTTCGTCGATTTTAAAAAACAGCAGCGCCTCTGTTTTGCACGTCTCCGCCTGAGGTCAAAGTTCACAGCCAGTGCGGCAGAATTGCACACTCGCACAGAGGCTTGCCAACCAGTGGCGTTGACAGCGCTGTTCGACTATGTTCCCGCAAAGCCTCCCGCGCGGATGCGAAGGCGAGCCGTGTCTCATTATTGGGTGGATTGAACGCAGGTCAATGCTGCGTGATTGGCAGCAGATGTTATAACAAGGGAAACAACGTTGAATCAGGGCGGACAGAGCAAGCGGCCGATAGAGCAAGCTTGCTCTATCCGTCCTGGTTGAATGTTTTCAATATGTTGCATTCAGGCATCGCAGCATGGTGGGAATCATCAATTAGCATGTGCATCACAATGAATCAATGCCGCATGCCACGCAATTGCTTTTGAATTGGCTTGCGTTTTTCGGGAAGTCGTTTAGAAGTCCTTTCTTTAGAAGTCCTTTCTTCCCGAGTTTTAGAAAATAAGAATTGAAAATGTGGAAATCCCTTTTTGATCCTTGCTAGAAAAATTAGGCATAGTAAAATCGAATGAAAATTTCGAACAACGCATCCATAAGTTGTTGTGGCAATGTTTTTTGCTAAAGGAGTTACAAAGTTGGTTTGCAAAGAGGATACAGTTTTTTGAGCCGTGGCCCCCAATTGTGCAAAAGTTACAGAGGGGCCAAAGTTTCTCAAGCCCAGTTAGCGAAAAAATGTTTTCCCGTTGATCAACTTGTGACCGCTTTCGGAAAAAAAATGGGAGCATATCAGGGAGAGTTTTTTCCATTCACGCCATCGCATCCCCATGTCACCCACTGTTAAAACAGCTCCATTCCATCCATCTCCCCTGGTTGTTACGCCTCTGACCAACTGTGAGCCTTTCGAATCTGACGTCCGGACATTGACCTCGGGCAGACGTGAGTAAAAACATTCGTGCTGCTCATGGAAAAAAATCGACCTGGCAGTTCTCAGATCAGTTGAAGCTACTGGATGCACCGGAGGTCCCTTATAGCGGCGCTTTCTCTCTCAAAAGTGTTGCGATACGAGATCGAAAATTAGCAGAAGAGCAGGGAGGGAACCTCCTTCAATATTCGAACAAAGGCGATGGTGTTGGTTTGTTGAGAAAACTATTAGGTACATGGCCCAAGACATTACTGATTCTGAAAAACTATTAGGTACATTACCCAAGACATTTTTCACTCATTATCCTAGCCGAATACATGCGTCTTCGCAAATCGAGTGACCATTCGTACCCGAGGTCACCAAGAACAAATTGTCAACATGCAGCAAGAATAGCACAAGGGCATGTGACGTTGAATAACTTTGATCACATTTAAAAATTGAGATACGAGACATGATTTCAACGAACACTCAACTTGCAAAAATTGAAAACATAAAACATTCCCCCATTTAATACCACCAGTTGCAATCTGACACTTTTGCCGAGCTTTGTTGCAATCTGGCACTTTTTTCTTCGTCCTACGAAAGCGTAAAAACAAAGAAAAATAAAGTTTTAACAGCAACACTCAAATTGGGAAAAATGCATTCGTGGTTGAAGAAATTCCGTCGCCGTCACCATACGCTATTCATGGCAGTTGACCGTGGGTGACCAGTTTAAACACATGCGGTACAATATCTGAACTCGCAAACCGCTTAACCTAACCAATTCATCATCCTGTAGATAGCGAGAAAGTAAAAAGTCCAGAAAATTTATCAGCGCACCGATCATGGCAATGAACTGAAATTTTCAACGAATTATGCTGTCCATTTCAAGCCTTTAGATTTTTACAAACTGTATATCCTCACCTAACATGTTGCTTAGTGTCATGGGGCGCTGTTAAAACAGAATCACTTTCTAATTCAATTCTTGTATTGCAATAAAAAATCTGTCAGAATAATTTCCCATTCACCACATCTTCACACACTACCAATCTTTTTGACACCTTGCATGTATGAACTTTCAAATCGTTGGCAGATTTCAAAATGGGGATCTTCATGTTCACAGCTTTGAACGTCCAGGGAAGTTCCCAGATCTTCCATAATTGGTTTCGAAGGAATGAGAACAACACGGGCAGGGACAAACTCTAATCCCTTGCTTCCTTCTGTGAGAACCAATCTTGCCCTTCGAAGTGTACAGTATTCTGGAGTATCTCTTTGGAACAGACTACCGGGTGCGGTAAGATGTGCAGAAACACTACGTGTTTTCATGGCACTGTTTAGTGGTGGTTGGATGGCCAGAATGTTGGATATATCTGAACTTGTTTCGGCATATTTTAATTTTATTTTTGCCGTTTTCCTTGTTTTATTTTTTTTTCCTCTTTCAGCTGATAAAAATGACTCTGCCCATGTTTTTTGCTTTCTTTTTTTTCTGCTTCTTTTCACCAAAAATCAATTGTATTTTCAAATTTCTGTCGATTGTAAAAGGGATGACACTCGGAATATTCCCGACCATGCATCTCTTCAAGACCATGTTTTTGCTAAATCCTTGTTTTAAAATATCAAATTAAGTGAATTTCAATTTCAATATCTCAGTCATTGTGGCTATTCATAATATTGTTTTTCTCAGCATTAACAGGCACAGATTTTGGTCAGAAGGTGCAGGTGTAGGTAAGTGTGCATCCTTCCACTCCTAAATGATTAGTTTCTAACTTCTAAGACATGCACGATTACCCAACCTATAATGAATGACAATGAAGCTACTGTTAGCATATTTTATAAGTGACTGCAAGTAGGGCCTCACAATGGACCTCTAAATGCTGCTGCCTGCTATCTGCTTACGTGCATTTGCCTTTTGTCAAAACTCAGTGCAAAATCCCCATAGATCCTCCTTTGTTGAAATGATAATTGTGTTCTGTCTCCACACAGGAATAATCCAGAAAATGCAAGGGTATTGTTGTTTGCAAGAGTGGCACAATGCACAACAACTGCAATAGTAGCACAAAAAGTCAAATAAAATTGCCTGAACTTTGGCAGAGGACAGCACAGAACAACACATCAGTCATTCATTGTTGTGACTTGTGTGACGGCATGTGAAATTGCTTCCAGTCTGAATCAGGTTTTTGTCCAAAAAGCTAACAGTGCATGTCCTTCGACTTCTTATCTGTCTGTATTCTTTCCTATCTGATCGGTTCATCTTGAGATTCTTTTGACCTTTCCTGGTGAGTTTGGCAATTCCCTTCCTCCACATTGATAGAAATCAGACTCACATCTTGGGGAGCCTGATTGCATAGAAGATCCTCTGTCCCAACTCTGAAGACTGGACCGCGGTGGCCTGATTCTACACACCAATGCCAGTAGAAGAAATCACAAAAATCACCAAGCAAGATCTATCTCTCAAGCTAAACAAAAACAACCCTCGCAAATTTCCAATGCCTTTCTTCTACTCTTACAGTGCTCCAGTTCTCTTGACCATCTCCATTTAGGCCTAAAGCCTAATGTAGTAGGAGTCCATTGTGAGAAAGAGATTTGGACAAGTTTTATTCAATTCAATTTTTACAAAGCATACGATACCGCACATTAAATGATTTATTCATGCACCAACATTATAAAAAGCATGTGACAGTTAATGACGATCACTCTCCTCAGACGGACAGTTATCGGTCGAGCACTCTGAAAATGGTGAAAAGGAATTGTCACCGCCAAAACGAAATCAGCCATTTCAACCATATTTTGTGATTTCTTTATCATTTCAGTCATTTGAAAGGCAATTCCAGCAATTGTGAATGGGCGATTTTCCACGAAATATGAAAATATCCACGAAATTCATTGATTTCCACGAAATATCTCGTTTTTTCACTATATACGTGCGAAAACATCGTGTTTTTCCTTTTTTATTTTAGTGGCAAGCATAGTGCACAAGAACATTTGAAAAATAAAGTTTTATTTTGCTCTTTTCTCAGTCTCTTTCTTCAGTTTTTTACATCATTTTTCCAATGTATTGTTCCTGCAAAATTCAAAGCAATCACATTGTAAAAATGGCTGAAAATGCATTTTTGACAGGTTCTAGCCTTTTTATTTCCACCGCCAAAAAATGAAATTTTTAGACTTTTGAACGAAATTTTCCAAAAATTATCACCATATTCAACGTGCTCTAGTTATCGGTGTGATTTGTTCAAGCCAGGTGTCCTCCGATGAAGGTGTACATATTTGATGGAGCTGGAGGCAGTACTCTGCCCTGCTTGAAGTGTAATAAAATGAATAGGTGGTATGCTCAAGGGAGAAAATCGGCAGTACATGGAAAATGAAGGCATTTCTGTCGTCATTTCAGGTTTTCATTATGGGATTCATCTCGGTGAAAGGTTTTCGTGAAGCCAGATGGGGGTCTGGGGCAGAGCCCCAGTGGAGTTCTGAGGGACGGAACCCCTGGCAGGGGTCTGGGTCCACACCATGACCCTTAAGTTAAATTAAACCAATTAAAGTGAAGAAATGGTCAGACCATGTTGGATGGAATGGTAGGAAAAGGCTAGTGCAGTGCAGTGCAGTGTTGTTTGGAATTGTCATGAAAAATTGGCAGCCGCTTGGACATGAGCAAAAGTATGGGGGACCCGGAAAAACTAATCCGAAATCGATTTATCGAGAGTAAAAGGGAATCATAGTGTGTACTGAAGCTTGAGTGTCAAATTTCCAGACACATTTTGCTGCCAAATTTCAATGCTCCACTGCTTTTTGTTTTGCTGCAGGAGCAAATTTTGTTGGAAAAAAGTCAAACCTTCTGACCGGCTTAGCTAGAAGAACTTAACAGCTAGAGCGCTGTAGTTTGCAGTAAATGCACACTGCTCTTCTACGTCTAAATTAATTTATTTTGAACACTCATGGTTAGCGTTCCATCCGATTTTACAATGCACCACCACATAACGATACACTCCCTCCAGCTCTCAAAAAACAGCTTTTCGCTTCCACTGTGAAAACGAGAAATTGTCGCTATACAGAAGTTGCCAGGAATGTAGCGATATTTTGCCAAGCTTTAGGACGGTCATCACATGAACCTACGTGAAGACAAGTGTGCCATCACGACTTTGAATACCCAGAGAGATATTACCAGCTTTCCCAATGGCAACATGCATGAACAGGGGACTACGGGAAGCTTGAAAAAATATAGGAGTCTGGCCGGAAAAATATAGGAGGATGAAGTCTAAATATAGGAGACAGTTCAAAAATATAGGAAATTCAAAAATGTATTACAAGTCCAAATCTGCAACGTTAAATACGCAGGTACGCAAGTTCCTAGGTATCCGTAATTACACATCAGCAGTGGAGAGATAATAAACGGCCAAACGGGGTAAAGTTTCCTCTGAGGGAAAAATTTTCGATGTTCTGTAATTTTTGTTTCCATGAAGCATAAAACTGCAGCAACTGATGTTGTTTTCAGACTTTAAGTGCAATTTTAACCCTTACTTGACCATGCTCTTTTTGCACCGTGCAGCACCATGGGGTGGTCCACCCCCACTTCTACGCAAATAAGCATGTCATGGGGTCAGTTTATATTTTATTTGATCAATTTTGAGGTGAACCCAAATTTTGGTTGAGATAGCACCAATTTTCCCAAATTATTTGGATGCGATAGGTCAAAAAATGTGATTTTGCCTTGTTTTTCCCATCTCAAATTCGTGACCTCAAATTTTTAAATCAGATAGATATTTCATCAGTGTGATCATATCAAACTTTTAACTTTGATGTGAGATTTGATTTAATGTAGGAACAATGATGTCTGGGTTGTCTGAATTTTTTAAAATCTCTCTGAACTGCTGAATGGTTGGGACTTTATATGAATAAAAAAATTCTGATTTTTTACAAAACATCACAAAATGCTGGTTCTTATTCCAAATTCCAAAATATCAACCACACTCTTCAAAACAGTGCCATTGAACAACATGGCATTTCCCAAAGCTGCATTTTCAGTTTTGACCTTGAGAAAGAAAAAACAATAATCACAAACTTGCAAATAAACCATGGGGTGGTCCGATGGACCACCCTGATTTTCAAAAATACCATGAGGTGGTCCAATGGACCACCCACTCAGAAAATGCATCCATAAGATCTTAATTGGCTAACCATTCTAAAATAAATTGTCTCCAGGCATGGATTGAATATCAAATCAAAGAAATAACTACAAACACTGACAATCTGAATCAGAATAATGATCATTGGCACCGAATTAAAACGAATGAGAACGTATCAATATTAGGTCATGTTCCCTGAATGGCACTCTGGCAAATGATCTGAATACATAAAAAAATGTCACTGGTGAAGGTGAATGTTCTGAATAACTAGCTGGAAGTCCGTGTAATGGTTCATCTACAAAGTGGTCCAATAGACCACCTCATGGTTTTGATTTTTTTTCAAACCATGAGGTGGTCCAATGGACCACACCAACAACTTCAAGAAAAGTTCATAGAATTTGCAACAGTTTGCAAAACAACATTCATGGTTAAGAGATCTCTCATTTGAAGCAGCAATTCACCTATTCCAAATAGGTAGCGTGGTGGTCCAATGGCCACCCAATGGTTTGAAAAAAAAATCAAAACCATGAGGTGGCCATTGGACCACTTTGCCAATAACTCAAAAATCCCCTGGGCAATTTTTTGGACCATTCAAGCCTGAACCCCCCTCCCCCTTCCTGAGGCATACATGGAAGGTCGGGACTACCATAATCCTGTGAAAAAAATATGGCCATTTTTCGACTCTGGTGGTCCATCGGACCACCCCATGGTCAAGTAAGGGTTAAACAAGGTTTTTTTTTTTGAATTTTGAAGAAATACAAATGCGCGAATCTGCAGTCAATTTTGGAATTGGAATTCAGAGACACCCATTTCCAATGGGGTAACAGGCCAACTGACAATGTTTTTTTCCAACAGAGATCTCAGAGGATCATCCATACCACAGCTTGGGATATTGCTTACCACGCAATAACGCAAGTTTTGAATGTATAACGCTTACAATCTCTGCAGTGGCTTCACTTTTACTCCAGGCGTATCCAGATATTGAGAACACATGCGGCACTTGAATAACCTGCGTGCAATTTTGGCAATATCTGACCATTTTCATTTTGAACTCCCTTTTATGTTGTTGACAAATTACACCTGTATCAGCCTTTTGATACTCTGTGAACGATCATTAGAATTCGATGTGTTTTATGTTTTGTCCTCTGAAGATTGCAAACTATGACATGGTCATCACCTTCGACACTGTCCATTTCCTATCGTATGGCCATTAACGATTTCAACCTAATCAAATCAATTTTGCAAATGTGCTTTAGGAACAAATAACAGCATTTGCTAAAAAGGTTTACTGGAAGGGAAAAGAAAACATAAAAATTATTTAAGAATTATTGCTAAATTGACCACAATTTGCTAAATAAATTATCAGGGCAACACTCAACAGCAATCTGAATCTGACAAAAAGCTATTTGTGTCAAGCAATGCCCTCAAATCAAGTTCACAGGACTCCCCATTCTTTAATTTTTTCAAAAATATAGGAGCACTCTGAAAAAATAGGAAAAATAGGAGAATATAGGAGGAAGTTCAAAAAAATAGGAATTATAGGAAATATAGGAGCTGTAGTCACCCTGCAGAAGGAACAAAGGGAACCACCGTTTGTGCCATGGTGCTACCTTTGTAACAGAATAACAGGACAGAGTAGGAATTGCCGTAAGCAATTCCTGTTTTGGAACCGGAGCTGCTGTAATTGGAATGCTTGGCACTGAGCCATGACATGGTTCTTCCAAGCCTCTGTTGTGCGCTGTGCCTGAATTCTCATGACTGGTGAATAAGCTCTGTAGCCCATGTTGCTGAATCCTGCTGCTCTCTAGCACCAGTTACAGAATCAAGCATGGGCGTTGCCCTTGACTGATGAGAGCCATCTTGCCACTTTGAATTATGGTTGAGGTCGGAATCAATCCAGGTTAAGATAAAGGGGGTACCTTTATGGAGAAATTGTTTCGTTTCTTATCGCCATCAGATTTTGCTAAAATTTTGGGGGATTGTTAAGCATATTAAAAGCATGTTCAGTGCAAAATTTTATCCTTGCATCTCTTGTATTTTCTTTGCAGCAGGTAAATCGGTACCTAGTGAAATCGGAGACATTTTCTAAGTGAGATATTTCACCATATGCAAAAGAAAAAAACACTTTCAAATCTACTCAAAACTTCATGAAAATCCGGCTGATGAAGGCAGAATTTCAATTTGTGGCACCTCTTAGTCAGACGAGTCATACCTAATCTGCAACTTAAGTCAATGCACGGTAAATGTTACCTTTTTATGGGTCATTTTTCACAAAAACAATACATAGTCTTTAAAGTTCTTCTGATTCGACAATCGAAATTCTGGTCCATCAGCCAGAATTTCATACCTTTTTAGATACGAATAAGTACAGTGCCGGGAAAATTTATGGAACCACACATGCAATTTAAATACAGTTTCGGTAGTCAATGATATTTTTGATTCCACGACAAAAATTAGCACCAAAGCTTTTCCTTTGTAGTCCAACCAAATGAAGAAGAAAAAAATCGAAAGTGTTTTTTCTAAAATATGCAA
>JASGXE010005489.1:0-22816 GCA_030068105.1 Sinentomon sp. SZTP_YWyxl
TAGGCAGACTTGCTACGATACGGGGGTCTTCCCGGAGTTATTTGCAACGACATTTAAAATGGCTAAAAAGAAAGGAATCATACTACTGTCCCATTCCTTGGAAGTATTCTCCCTTTACTTTTTATGCATCGTTGCAGCCTCCATTGCCATGATTCGAAGCCAGTACTCTGATTGTGGAATTGTTTTCAGCTGTGAATGGATGGCCTTTGACAGCTATTGGTGGAACTAACTGCCTCACATGAGCTGTTTTGTGTGGCGCCGCAATGCTGTGCAGCAGGAGTGCATGTGGTTCCTCCTTTTGGTCATTCTTTTTGGACTAAAGAGACAACTTCGGGGAGTAGCCTACCACTGTAGCATAGTATTGTCCTGTGATGCGCTCCCCTTCGGGAAGAATATCTCGTGACGTCGCAATTCCCACGTTGACACAAATATCCCTTCTCGCACAGATAAACACATTTGGATTTTGCCTTTTCGTGAACCCTTCTCACGTCCTTGTAAAGCGAATCTTAGCGAGAAATTCTCGCCAACACTGACGGTTGAATGCGGGTATGTTGATTAAATCCCACCTTGAAAAGGGAAATAGGGACATATGCACTTGTGTTCCAACTGTGGGTGGTCAGATATATCGTAGCAAATCTGCGCCTTGCAACGTCACTTTCTTAATAACCACACAACTCACCTTATTGAAAGAAACATTGCCAGGTCAATGAATAAAAACAGCAATAAATTCGAGAAAAGAACATGAATACAAAAAAAAACGAAGCAAAGCGATCGTTGCGTGTGCGATGACACCACAACCACCACAACAGGAACAGGTTGTGGTGGTTGTGGCGGTTGTGGTGGTTGTGGCGGTTGCGGCGTTCCCTGTTGTGGCGGTTGCTGTGGTCGTGGCGGTTGTGATGGTAGGCAGGTATATGGAACTGTTACCATTGAAAACTAGCAAACAGCAGGGGTTATCAAGTGACTTTTGGGAATCCTGTATATGGAAAGTGCAATAGGGATAATGAAGGTCCAGCAGTATAACACAATCAAGCCCGAAAAATGCACCCCTACGAAAACGGACTTACGTGTTGCTGACGTTGAGGTTCTTTGCACGGACGCAGGCTTTGATGGATTGGGAGCTGTTGTGGAGGTTTGCGGGGGAATTGCTGGAGATAGGAAATATTGCAATTCAAGACTAGAGTCAGGTTGCTTTCCATCAGATTCACTGGTGAAAAAACAAGTGCTAGCATGATAACGGGATAATTTAATTTAATTCAATTTAATTTCAAACAATATACTGCACCAAAAAATTTTGGGGGCAGGGAGCACACCGCTCCAATGTACCTATACACATCCGTTTAAAGCATCGTCAAATTGAGAAAAAACAAAACAAAACAAAAAGTTCTCCAATTAAAAACAAATGGAAGCAGATGAATAAGGATAGAAAAAGCAAGGGCTGTTGCTCTGATTCAAATTTCACAGTGAAAAAATGCGAAAGCGGCCGTAAGAGAAGACAATCGCCGTAATCGCAGGGCCGGATCTTGTGGTTCATCCCTGCTTCAGATATGCTGCAGAAAGGTATTTCTGGTGGGAAATCCCTTTCTGCCGATTTTTAATGGTGGAAGCATGATGACCTTAAACTGCTGCAGGTCTCCGCTTCCCATCAGATTCGCAAAGAATGCGGTACACCTCTTGAACCTTGCTGGGTTTCCGCCCGAGATCGCTGTCCCCCTTCGCGATGAATTTGTTTCACCAGTGAGGGGAGTAATGCGAATAGTGTCGAAAGCAAGTATCGTGGCGTGGTCGGTGGTACTGAAACTGGCGACCAATAAACGCAGACCAACAAATTGGGGATTCGTAACGCATTGAAATTGGTATAGTGGCGGCGGAATTATTGCACCCACATATGTGTTTTTTCCACAAACTGTTGCCTCCGAAACTTTTTTTTCTTTCTTTTTATTCTTCTGTACTCCTCATTCCACTTGAAGATATGAGCCAAGAATGCTCCCAAGTGTGCTCAGAGTGAATTCAGAATTCTTTCAACAATGAAAACTCGGTCGAATACTTCGTCTCGGCATAGAAATTAAAGTTTTTCTGTGTGTTTAAATGGAAGAGTGTGAAGCATTCCCAGCTCATTTCTTCAAGTGGAATGAGCTGTAGGCGGTAGAAATGAAAGCGCCAGATTTCAACAAAGCGTTCAGGAGGTGTCAGATTTTGACCTCGGTTATAAAAAATGATCTTTAATTTCTACAGCAAAGATTTTTGCCAAAATCTGAACTGTTGCAATCTTTTGCATGTATGAGCACATTAATTCCGCCGCCGCTATACACGCAATTGAAACTAAACTGGAAATGGGGTTGTTCAATCACTCTATCAACGCGGAAAATCAAGTGAGAAACGGGAAAAATACAAAATGGTGTCAGCAATCTCACATACCTGTCCCAACTTGGTTGCTGGATATCGAAGGCGGTTGTCCCTCGGCCATTCGCAGTGCTTCGACATTTTTCGCATAATCATAGACTGCACAAAAATAAGTTGCAAATAATTATATTCGGGGTGAACGGTGAAAAAGGATATGCTCGTACACATCGCACCAAATATCGTACAATATTGTACGAATAGTTTATTTCCAAATTTCTCGCAATTTAGAATCAATGGCAACATGTGTAACGAAACAGTGAAATTTGCGCAAAAATGAAATTCGTGCGTTTATACCAGACCCGTGTAAATAGTACATTTACATTGTAAACTTTCAAAAAGAGTATATACACTTACAAATTACAATTTGTACAATTACAATTCACTGTACTTATACAAATAGGTACCTACTTATTACAATTATACATTTACAAAATGGTGTTTAAATTGACGATCAGGTTCGCGCTATGATTATGCGAAATGCTGGCTGCTTCCTCAAATGATTGTGAGTTTTCAAAAAAAGCCTGCCAACTCCAATAAGCGACCCGTGCAGAGTTGAAATCCGAATCCCGCCAATACTCCAGGAAGTTTGCCGATTCACGCACTGCGGCGCAGCGCGGTCGCTGACGTACAAACGCTCCATTGACGGACATCGTGTCTACGAGTGCTTGCGTCGAGAGGTGTATGTTTTTGAAACACTCTGTCTTTGTCGGGCATAGTCTGGTCGAACTTGATCTTTCTGGGGATCTTTCTGAATGGTGTGTTTTATGAAGGAACGCCGAAAGATATCTTGAGGTCTCGGCTCTCACCGTGGAAAAAAACTAAAAAAAAAAAACTAAAAAAAAAATAAACTCCTGATTTACGCTAATCCTGGATTGCGAGGTTTTTTTTTCCATTTCATCTGAAAATGCGGAAATTTAGTCATCATCCTTGAATAAGCGTTAATCCGTAGTTGGGTCAGCCCACGGTTAGAAACGTAGTTTGGTTATTCCTTGGTCCCGTATGAACCAATCTGAATGATCTTTTGTTCAAACACTCCAACAGTTATCTAAACCAATTAATTTGTTGGGCATGCCTGCACCTCTATCGTATGGCAATCCAGTGCAGGCTAATGTATCCGGGGTTGCGAAATAAATTTTTGCCAACCGAGGTTGCGAAGTAAAGTTTTGCCAACCGAGGTTGCTAAGTAAATTTTTGCCAACCGAGGTTGCGAAATGCATTTTTTGCCAACCGAGGTTGCGAAGTAATTTTTTGCCAACCGAGGTTGCGAAGTAAATTATTGCCAACCGATGTAGAGAAATAAAATTTGTACCAACTGAGGTTCAGAAGTATTTTTTTGCCGATCTTGGTTGCAAAGAAAATATTTGTTACGCGAAGTTGCGAAGTAAAATATTGCCAACCGAGATTGCGAAGCATATTTTTGCCAACCGAGGTTGCGAAGTAAATTTTTGCCATGGAAGTTGATGGCAAAAATTTACTTCGCAACATCGGGTTTTGTGTCCAGTGTGGATCGCCTTACGGAATTAATTATATGGTATACCAAATTGTGGCACTTTTCATGTCCTGTTGTTGGAGCTTAAAAGGTTCAGAAAAAAGAAAGAAAAATGAAATTGAAATGTTACCATCCAACATCTGTGGCAGCAAATCAATTGGCTTCAAGCTGACAAGCCCGTTCCCCAAAATTTGGTCGGTCTTCAGGAATGCGAAGTAGAAGTTCGGATCTATGGCCTCACGCCACCAGAGGCGTGTTTTCAGCTCGGGAAAGTACTCGATGTCCGGTATCGGTTCTCCATCCCGAACGACCGCAACCGAATAAAGACCGCTCAAGCTGCCCTTATCCCGAATCCTCCTGAGGAATGTCAACAGTGATCTGGCTGTATACTGCGTAGCCTTTCTTGTATCGGAATTGCCAATCAAAAGAGCCTGGTTGATCTTATCGGCAATGCTCTGCAAACTGTCGCGTCTGATGCCGTCGATATCAAGATATTGCTCTGGAAGTAGACTTGTTACCTGCTGCTCTTGCATCGACATGACCTTTTGCAGCACATCTCCGCTGGCGTCAAAGGGATGATCACCGATGTTGAGGGTTGAGAGGATGTCGCCCAGATATACCTTGCTGTCTCTCATCACTCGAAGCGGAAACAAGCAAGGTTGTGCCTTTGATGGAAGACCTTGGAAGGTGATCATCACCAACAGAAGAGCCCAGAATTTACATCCTACGAGATCTTCCGTAATTACCATTCGGAGGCACACGATCGGACGCTTGAAAACACCGTTCTGCAAGTGAAGACAATACAGGCAGAACCATCAGTATGCATTCATAAGCACTGCATTCATCAGTACTCAATATTGCATACATCATTACTGCATTCATCAGTACTACATTCATCAATATTGCATTCATCATGCAAATTCATCGTACATTCACTCGTACATTCATCAGTACTGCATTTATCAGTACCGCATTCATCAGTACTGCATTCATCAGTACTGCATTCATCAGCACCGCATTCATCATAACGACAATCATCAGAACTGCATTAATCAGTACTGCATTCATCAGCACCGCATTCATCATAACGACAATCATCAGAACTGCATTAATCAGTACTGCATTCATCAGCACCGCATTCAACATTACTGCATTCATCATTACTATTCATTACAACTGCATTCCATGTTTTTGCAACAACCAGCAGCCTATCGGTAGACCTTATTTTGTAGAGCATGCGGGGTAAGTTACGCGCCATCCTTTCCTGTTTACATTTCCCAATATTTATCTTTACGATGCCACCCATTTCCTAAAGTGCGTTCATTTTCAGAATGGTCCGCGCCAAAAATGGAACGACAGTGGTGTCCAAACTGTCCAACATTCGTTGCCTGAATATCCGAGATTTTTCATTTAAGCGCTATTTTCAAACTGAAATTCGAGAAGGCTCTGTTGGCTCAGTGGTTGAGCTCTGGTCTTCAGAACCGAAGAGTGTGAGTTCGAATCTCGTCATAGGCAATTTTTTTAATTTACGTTTGGCACATGTTTGCTTAGAAAAAACATATCACAGATGGAATAACAGATGGAAATTGATTTTGAAATTTTTCCAGAGATGAATGCGTGTGGCTGTTTTCCAGTTGTTGGCAACAACAGCAGATTTGGCCTCGGGCCATTCCGGCCATTGCAGGTGGGTGCCAATTCCATCGAAGTTTCGGATCACCACTGCACCAGAAGTGCACATTTTAAAATCAGGGCAGAACGATGACCAGCAACCAGACAGATCGTGGTCACAGAAAATTGCAAATTCTCGCAGAAAGGTGGAATTATCAAAGGATCTGAGAGGTGAAAACCGACAGAGTTTCGAAAATTAAGGCCCCCAGCTCAGAACCTCCGATTCCCGATTTTTGCACGAATTTGCTCACCCCTGCCTGTAAAAAGGGCGCGGACCATTCTGAAAATGAACAGACTTTAGGCATCCGTTCACGTTTCCGTGCAATACCACCCTATCTCATCCATTCTTCCCCCTATCTCATCCGGCCTCCGGGTCCCATTCTACCCATATATAGCTACATGATTTCCGTCCCTTCATTACCAGTCCCGTACCTTCACGCCAATCCTTCCATCTCCTCTCCTTTTCCAGTCTCGTAGTTTTTTGGTCCCATCGTTTCCAGTTCCTGGAGGAATGAGACAGGAAAGGTTGGACCGGAAAACCATGGGGCAGGCAAGGAAGTGACCTGAAAATGATGGGTCGCGAAGTGAAGGTAATTCAAGCGACGTCGACCATTTTCCCTACATTCCCATCCTTTTCGAATAGCTAGCACGCTCGAGTTGCGATTTCAATGCTAAACCTCCATCGCAAGGGTTTCGATATCATCTCTTGGTTGAAGCCACACGGAGAACCTCTTGCTGGATGACCACAGATGGCGTGAAGCAATGGGAACTTGGTCGTCCTCCACATCTTAGGTGTTATCGAAATGAATTTGATATGGCAATGCATATTTTTCTTGTCCTTTCGCACTTTTGCCCGCTTCCACATAAATGTCAAAAACTTCTAATTCAGCCAGCCGTCAATTTTTCACATGTAATTAGTTCCGCTAGTCATTTTTTCACTCTGGAAGTCATCGCCATCCATCATGAGCGGCTAAGATGCGGCCCGCAGTGCAGAGCATGCTTCCATCAACATATTTGTTTTCGTCGTCAATACTGCAAAGTAAAAATGAACTTACTTTTGACGGGAGCTCCATGGTGCAATGGAAAAGGAAGGCTCTTTTCAGAAACAAGGTTAAGGTGACGGTTGACAATCATCAAGTCGTCTATTTTCGAGATGATTGCCGGTTTAGCGAAGAGAGAAACTTGGCAGGAGTTCACCTATTGGCTCGATCAGAAACAGTCACTGGAGAATGTTTATCGCTATACGGAGATAAACGGCTGGATAAACGGCTGGATCAGAAACGGTCACTGGAGAACGTTTATCGCTATAGGGAGAAAAACGGCTGGATAAACGGCTGGATCAGAAACAGTCACTCTATGAAAGGTTATAACTCGGGATCTGGGACGATGAAAAATGAACGGACGACGGATTCTTCGAGAGTATCGTCAATCAGCTGTCGGAGGAATTACGATATGTAGCAATCCAGATGAATCGCGATGTGTCGCAATCCGGAGGAATCGCGAGAAGTCGCAATCCGGAAAATTGTTTCCAAATCCAGGGGTTGTTGCTGGTCCACACAAGAAACGTTCACGGTCACAGGACTGTCGTTCGCTGGGTAAGCAGCACCAATTCAAACGAGGGCATAAACAAAAAACAATGTTGTTTGGTCACCAGATACTGGGAACACCCAGAAGTCACCAGATACTGAGAGTACCCAGACAGTTCCAGGTCCACGTAGAGCTGCAGGGCACCAAAAAGTTTATTTCCGAGTTGGCGCAGACCCGCCTGTCCACTCAATATCACCAGAAGGCAATTGGCAAATATCCCCGTGGCGGGATGATTCCGGAATTCGTTCAGATCAGAAGGAAACCAGGAAACTGAATATGAAAAATTTCCACTGGTAATTATTGAGCAGATGGCTTGCAGAATGATTAGTCATTGTTATTCGTACGCATTACTGAGACGTAATTGCAAGGAGGTGGGGTAAACAAGTCGACCATACCTGGACACACATTACTAGGGTTCTTAAAAGTTACAGACGGAATCTGATTCTGTCATGCGAGCATTTTGAATCTAAAATTTCATAAACCCAAAAAAGCTATCAAATCTGAAGCCTTAGTCAAATTCAAACTATAACATCGTCGCGTGTGAAATAATTACGATTATCTAGCATACGGAGCTTATCAAAAGTCCTCGAACATAGGCGATATTTTAAAGTACTGGTTAACACAGGGGACATCTAATTTCAATAGGCCTTGGTGCAACTTCACGCTTCCTAATCCAGGCAAATGTACCTGGATCGAGTTTCACCGTAGGTCCGCCGCCGGCAGTCAAAATCCCAATTCAAGTGTTTCCTATATCCTCTCTGGCCAGTCAATTTCTCAATCTGATGTTGTAAAATATCTCGGTGTTCACATTGATTGCAAACTTTCCTGGGTCACCACATTGACACCATTGTTTCAAAGTCCAAGAAATCCCTTGGCTATATTTATAGAAATCTTCGTCACGCTTCTACAAAAGCCAAACTGCTTGCTTACAAAACCTTTGTATTACCTCAGTTAGAATATGCCTGCGAAGTATGGGACCCGTTTTTGGTCTGTCATATTTCATCTTTGGAGCGTGTCCAAAGACTTGCAGCGCGAATGATTTCAGCGGATTTTAGACGTGAAACTAGTGTCACAAGCTTGCTTGCAATGCTCAGTCTGGAATCCTTATGTGAGCGACGAAGATCCGGCGTTTAGCCCTTTTTTCCGGCATTTTGACCGGTCGATCCCCCCTCAATCTTCCACCTTCATTCTCCTGCGTCGACACTGCACGTCGTACTCATTTTAATACTCATGTGAGAGTGCCTATACTACGGTTCAATCCATATTTTAACAGTTTCTTCCCAAGAACCGCAAGGGATTGGAACGGCCTCGATCACCCATTTGTGCCACAGACTTTCTGACCTCCTCATAAATGTGAACTCCGTGACTCCAATATCATTTTGCCAATTTCATTTTGCAACTTTGTGGTTGATTACCTTTGTTTTTATCCATTGCTGACTTTCCATTTGTCTCAGTTTTTTCTCATTCTTCTTTGCTTTGCATTTATGACGTGTCTTATTTTTTGACTAGATGATAATAAATATGAAATATGAATACGAGTGTCATGATGTTTTGCGGCGCATGCTGCCAATGATTCTAAATGGCGCCCGAGTTTATTATGAACTCCTATGTTCGAAGACTTTTGATAATAAGCGGTGTACGAGTATATCACTCAATTCGCTCGAGCCAAAGTTGGTTCAATGTGCTTGTAGTTTTACTTTGGCGACAACATGCTGCCCCGATCCTGAAGCTTGCGCCAGAGCTTGCCCGCGACTGCTATAGGAGCCGCGGGCCTAATTACACTTCTACTCTGGCCTGTGTGTAATGACAACAGCATTTTGCAATGAAAGCGAGAGAGACATAAGTCATAGGGTATCCACCGCACTACATGTGGGATAGAGGTTGTATAGCGGCGGCGGAATTAATGTACTTAGTACATGTAAAAAATTTGCCCCCGTTCAGATTTGGGTTAAAACTCGATCTATGCAGCAGAAATTGAAAATCCTCTTTTGTAATCGAGGTCAAAATTTGACACCTCTAGAATGCTTTGTTGCAAACTGGCGCTTTGATTTCTACCGCCTGCATAAGAATAAACAGAAACAAAAATAAGTTTTTATTATTATTATTATTATTATTATTATTATTATTATTATTATTATTATTATTATTATTATTATTATTATTATTATTATTATTATTATTATTATTATTATTATTATTATTATTATTATTATTATTATTATTATTATTATTATTCAATTCTAGTCAACATGCATGACACGTCATATAAAATAAGAACAATGTGATCAAATGAAGTAAAAAAAAAAAAAAAATGAAAAAACAAAAATTAAGCAAGGCAAGTGATGGCAAAGAGTTGGTGGTAAACGGTTTCGGAAAGAGAACAGAAAAACAGAAACAGAAGGCGAAAGAAATCGAAAAGTCTCGCAAGCTACGTATTCAGTGTAACTCGGTGTTCACCACATTGAAGAGACATGCGCAAGTGTTGTTCTAGGTGGCATTAGTGAAAGGGGTGGTCCAGAGCGTTCCAGTCTCTTGTAGTGCGTGGGAAGAAGCTATGAAAGTATGGGTTAAACCTTGACAGGGGACCGCGGATATGAATATTTGCATGGGTTCTACGTGTAGCCGTTTTCTGAAAGGAGGGCGGTAACAGAAGGGTTGAAGCACCTGCCACAACATCCGAGAAAAGGGCAAGCCGTCTGTTTTTCCTTCTCTCTGTCAGTGAGGTAAGGCTAAGATCTCCAAGTAGTCTTGTGACACTCCTGTTACGGTCAAAATCACCAGTGATGAGACGAGCTGCAAGGCGCTGAACGCGCTCCAAGGATGTAATGTGACTGACCAAGAACGGATCCCATACCTCACAAGCATATTCTAGCAGTGGCAAGACGAAGGTTTTGTAAGCAAGTAACTTGGCTTCACAGGATGCAGGACGCAGGTTTCTAAATATGTACCAAAGAGTTTTGCGAGCTTTACCAACAATGGTATCAATATGAGGACCCCAGGACAGCTTATGGTCCAGGTGAACACCGAGGTATTTTACAACCAGACAGTTGGAAATAGATTTACCAGAAACATGATACATGGTCGTGTTGGTGAGTGAGAGGGAACCGGCCCGCCAAAACTCAATCCAGTTACATTTCTCTGGATTGGGTGATAATCCCCACCTTTCACTCCAAGCATCAATAGCTTTGAGGTCAGCTTGAAGCTGCGCCACCGTAGAAGCACAGGCAAGGGGGGCGTAGAGAACAAAATCATCGGCAAACATTCTGATCCTACATTGTACGAGATCAGGGAGGTCATTGATGTAGAGGATAAAGAGGAGAGGACCTAGAACACTTCCTTGTGGGACACCTGTCTTGATTGGGCTTGACGTCCTAGAAAAGCAACCATTGATTGACACAATGAAGTGCCGGTTGTCGAGATAGTTTTCCAAAATGGAAAGGAGAGGATTAGGGAGACCATATGATTTCAATTTTTTTAGAAGAAGAGAATGCGGAAAAAGATCAAAAGCTTGTTTGAAATCTATGAAAATTGCATGAACTGGGAGTTTGGATTCCAGAGACTCAGCAACATCCTGAACAAATCCTAAAAGCTGAGTGGTGCAAGAGTAACCCTGTCGAAATCCATGCTGGTGAGATGAAAGGATGTCAGCCGCATTGCAGAATGACAGAATTTCTTGGTGAATTAAACGCTCGAACAATTTACTGCAGCTGTTAAGAAGAGATATAGGACGATAGGACAGAGGGTCAGATGCATTTTTGCCAGGTTTGAGTATGGGCCTCACAATGGCTGTTTTAAATGCAGCGGGAAAGCAAAAGGTTTGATAGATCTTGATGAACAAGATTTCCAGAAATGGGGTCATTATAACAGCTGTAACTTTCAAAACTTGATTAGGAATTGCGCCAGGGCCAGACGATTTGGAACTAACTAGGCGCTTGAGCAGTGTCGTAATTTTTCTACTTAAGCAACCTCTGGCAACAGAAGAATAAGAAAATATATGGAGCGAACTTGAGATACGGAGATCATGGTGTCACTCACATTCGAACCGGCAGTGAAAGTTGGAACTGCAATGGAAGTGTCGTTGGTTTCAGTTGCACTCAAGTGGGTAGGGGATGCTAGCTTGTCCAGACAATCGCAGATCAAATTGGCTTTGGCATTGTCGTCAGTAACGAAAGAACCAGGATCGGAAACTAAGGCAGGCGGAGAGGCATGCATCTTTTTTGCACTCATGTAGGACCAGAATGCTTTGCCGTTGTTTGTATGCATAGATCGCTGGATAAAAGCCGAAAAACGCTGTGAATTCAAGGCTTTTATGTCGAAATTGACCCTGTCAGTAACTGCCTTGAGGCGATATCTTGTAACAGTTGGGGTGGTGCACCAAAGCTCCCTAGATTTCTTCAGAAGCCTACGCTTACGGAGGTAAAGGGCACGAAGAGCCCCGTCGACCCAGGGAAAATGAGGAGAGATTCGAACCTTTTTAGTTGGGATCATGGAGAGCACAGAATCTAGCATGTGTGATATGAAACTCCAAAGTTCATCGCTCGTGGCAGTCTCAGCAATCAAAGTGAAGCTCGTGAGCTCATTTCCAATAAACCTCTCAATGGATTTCCAGTCTGCTCTTCGATAGAGTCGAATTGTGCGGTAGCGGCGAACAGCAGCAGGAATAACTCGAGGAAAAGAGCACAGAACTGCACTGTGATCGCCGAGACCAGCAACAGGACTGGGGGAACACGGATGATGGAAGTTGGTAAACAAAAGATCCAAAGTGCTGCTAGCGCAGTTGGGCCGACTGTATGTAGGGAACAAGACCTTTTGGCTGAGACTGAAGGTTAGTGCTAAGTCAACAAGAGCCCTCTCAATTTGCAAGAGCGTTCGCTCTTTGCGGCACCCTGTGAGGCGTTTACCGAGCTCATAGTGAACCTGTATGAGCAAAAATCAATTAATAGACGGAAAACGGGAAAGACGGTTCAAGTTATTTTATTCCAACATGCAAAAAAAATCAGTCAGCACGAAAGATTGTATTATTGATAAAAGCTGGAAAAAAACTGACAGGGTTTGGTTCGTTGAGCGAGAGGAAATCAACACGATCACTCTGCTCGGAGCCGCTGATGGAGCTGCTTGCCATTTGTGCCAATCTCTTTGTGCCATATTTGAAGTGCCATCAACCCGGAAGGATCATCCTTGTTTTTAATCTGTTTCATCATCTGTGATCGTCTCCTTATCATTTTTAACCTTGTCTTGTAACTCCTTAAGTGGAGTTCCGGATACGGGCCAGGAAAACTGGAGCAATTTGTCGAGTTGAAGGACGGCAAACACGCCCGCGGGGCCAAAACAGGCACAGCCAAAGTATCGGCGACAGAAACGACTAGCGCAGAGAAGCTAAGTTCACCTCAACATCTTTTGGGGCCGTCCCCTTTCCAGTCGACCGCAAGTATTCCGATAGGATCGAGAGTATTCAATGAGACTCCTTCCCAGGCCATCCTCTTCGAAGGCCAATCTCCTTGGATCCAGCTGAGCTGTTCATTCCAGAAATCTTAATGATTTGCGTGCTTTGCATACCGAACTTTGGAGTGTACTTTGTTTTGTTGTAAAACTCAGTCCGAGCAGAGTTTGGTTTCAACCGTTTGAGAATTACAAGAAAGATTTTGCACTCAAATCCTTCTCCTTCCGACTTTCTTTCTTCTCTGACCTTCCTTTCTTCTCGAATGGCGCCCGTCTAACAACCTCCGAATTTTCTAAAAGAGAAAGAAAAGAAAAAAAATAAATAAAGAGAAGAAGGAAAGGAGAGAAGAGGAAAAGAGGAAGATTAAAGAAAGTGAAGAAAAAAGTTGTGATTCTAAATGCCATTAACTTTGGAAGATGTCGACCTAATCGGCGACAGCATTTTAAATAGATTTAGTCGGCAGTTGCGTCTTTCGTCAAGATTTTGTTTTCCTGGACACACCATAGCTGAAGTTTTGGGAAAATTACGGAGAAGTGGAAATATTCCAACAAGTTCTATTGGTGTAGTTCTGTTGGCAACGAACAATTTCTTGAGAAACCAATCGTTTGATGAGATTGATTTGGAGTACAGGAAACTGATAACTTTTCTTTTGAAACGATACAGTGACATCGTGCTGGTCATTCCGCCTCCAATTGCCCTTTATGGCCAATCTCCGGAAATTTTGGAAAAGTACAAAAAATTGTCGATTTTGATTGAGGAATTTTCTTCGCCGAGGGTTTCATACGTAAATTTTCACCGCATTTTTTTTACTCGGAAGGGTTTCCGCTTTGATTTTTATCAAAGATTTTTTTCTGCGACCAGAAAGTGTCCGCACCGCAGGAGTGACCTCATTCACCCGTCGGATAAAGCCTTTGAAATTCTCTCACGGAAACTACTTTTTCATTTAAACAAGGAATTTCAGGAGTAAATATGAGCAAAATTTCCATGTGGGTATTCTAAGAAAAACAAAAAACAAACAAAAAAAAACAAACAAAAACTAAAAAACAAAAAAAACAAAAAACAAAAAAAAAATTGCAGAAAGGCAACAGCACGCAGTTTTCAAATTTATTGCAAAAAAAGGAGGGCTCACTCCGCATCTTGCAGTTTGTTTTGCTAACATCTGGGAGTCATGTCTGTTCAACATTCGCCGAGACCCAGAAGGTGCAACAGCCTTGACGAGTCTCACGCACCAGCATCACCAAATGCTGGACTGCGGCGAGTAGCCAGACGGTTAATTAACCCAAATGAGGCATCCGCTTTTGAGCACTATGAATCTAACAGTGATTCAGTGCATTTTAATCCTCAAAATGAAAATTTAGCTGCCACAGTGGAGGAGCTGCGGGTGAAGCTCGAGAAAACAGAGAGAGGGCAGGAGATGATAATGGACATGCTTGTCACTTTAATGAAAAAAATGGAATCAGGCTGCCAAACACCAACAGTGCCTCAGGCAGAAATTACGCAAACACCAACAGTGCCAACCGTTGTAGTGACTGATAAAAATGAGCTGACTTCGCTCGCAACAATGGCTGGCAATCAGAATGCTGAAACGTTGGTGACATATTCATTGGCACGCCCATTATCATCTCCAGCCTGTGTCATCCCAGTTCAAGGGGATTGCAGTCAGCAGCATATATTTTCGCAGAACACTGTATATCAACAGGGGCATGAAACACGTAATTCAATTGGTGTTTCTCAGGTTGTCACCACGGGGGTACAGTACGTACCAGCCGTCTGCAATCAAAACCCCATCGTTTGGGCTGGTGCATCCGCTTGCTCTGCAGGCACAGGAATCGGAATGGCTCAGCAGGGAAACAACGTGTATTTTGCGCAAGGAGTTGCGGCACCTCCCGTTGCGCAAACATGTGGAAGGGACCAAAACACGCAACCGTGCATGCAACCGTGCAAAAAGATTGACGTGAAAGCTGCGCGGAATTTTAAAAAGTTCGGGAACTCGCAAAAAGACGATCCCGTCGAATTTCTTTTTAATTTGGAGCAGTTCATAAAAATTAAAAATTGGCCGGATCAAGTCATGCTTGAAAACATTGACTCATTTTTAACCGGCGATGCTCTGATTTGGTTCTATTCAGCAAGAACTGAAATTTTCAATTTTCGCTCTCTCAAAGAAACCTTTTTGAGCGTTTTTCTGGGAGCCAACCACTATGAAAGGTTGAACATGAGGTGGATGCGATTAGAGCAAAAGGGCGAAAACATAATTGCGTACAGTGCAAAAGTTATGCGCCTGGCATCTTTGATTTTTGATGATGTTCCAACGCAAATTGTTGTGCAGCGAGTGCTGAGCGGAATGGATCCAGCTTTGAGAGTTCTTGTAAGAGCACAGCAGTTTAGCGATTGGAACAGCTTCTTGAAAGAAGTCGTTGCAGTTGAAGAATTACTTAAAGCGCAAAAAAGCGAATCGAAAGAAGTGAGAGCTTTTGTTCAGCATGTGAGTGGAGCGTCACCAACAAATCAAAAAAAGAAAAATCAAAATGTTACCAGCAACAGTCGCAACGGAAGAGAAAATAACAACAACCGAGGTCGTAATCAAAGTCCGCCGCAAAACAGGTACCGTGAACAGCCGAATTATCAGCGAAGTCCGCCGAAATATTCGCATCGGCAATGGTCACGTTTTCCAGTGTGTGAATTTTGCGGGAAAGACAATCATTCATCAGATTGGTGTTTTTACAATCCCGATAGGATTCAGAGACAAAGCGATCGGGAAAGGCGGTATACTCCCCCAAGAAATCATCATCGCACTGGAAACGAGGATCATGGGTTCCGCCGTGGTGCGCATGCGCGGGTGGATGCACCGGCCGCAAACAATCTGCAGCCCAACGAGAGAGGCAGGCAGAGAGGCCGGAAAACATCGGCTGACAGCAGCGACTCGGAAGGACGCTCTCGTTCTGTGCGAGCAGTTGCTCAAATCCACGAACAAAAAAACGGTCAGAGGGGCAGCCAGGAGTAGGTTGGCTGAAACCCAAAACAAAAAGCCCTACAGAAACTGATGAAAGATCAGAAATTGAAATTGTCGAAAATTTGGTAGAGAGAAATAAAAGATCAGAAATTGAAATTATTGAAAATTTGGTAAAGAAGAATGAAGTTGTGTGTTTCAACGCAGCAGCTTTGCTGCAAGAAAACACCATTTCCAAAAATGATGCTGCTTTTGTTCATTTTTCCAATATAGCAAATCCCACGGAAGTCACCGACGGTCGGCGGAGCAGACCTGGCAGCGGAGGAAGTCTGAAGTCACCGGGATCGGTATACTGCGGGTCGGACGACTCGGATGAAGAGAACTTGGACAACTATACACGGAAAACGGCTAAGTCACAATTTTCTCAATTTTCTCTTTCATATGTCTCCGTATGCTCCAAAGTTCGTGGAATTCCATTTCATCCCGGCATAGTTGTGAAACTTGCCAATGTCCAGGCTGTTGCCCTGATTGATTGTGGTTCTCAAATCTCTGCAGTTCAGGAAAAATACTTTAATGACTGGAAATTTCAGCATCACATTTATCCCAACTCAAATTCAGTTGTTGGCTGCAAATAGTCATACCTGCAATTGTTGGGGTTATGTTAAAGTAAAACTCAAAGTTGGGACACTCTCAGTAAAGTGCAAAATGTTTGTTGTAAAAGACTTATCTGTCAATCTTCTTCTGGGATTGGACATCATAACAGCTTTGGGGATGCGACTGGATTTCAAGCGGAACTTCGTTCTTGCAAAAGGTCGTCAATTTCCCTTGCAAAAACTGGATCTCCTGAACAGTGGGATTAAACCTCAAATGTTGGAGCTTCACATTGATGACGTTCAATCAGAGTCCACGTTGCATTTGGGCAAATCTGAAATAAGTCGATTTGATCCCGACAGCTTTATTGTTAAGGAAAATTTTGATAGCATAACCATAGATAGCTTGGAACTTGAGGATGCAAATGACACCCAAGATAATGCTATAATCCAACAAATTGAATATGGACCCCAACTCACACCCCAAGAAAGGGCAGATTTTGAAAACTTGATACTTTCATTCAAGGAGTTGTTCAGTGACAAATGTGGGTACGTCACTGAGCACAATTTTGAGCTAACGTTGACGGACTACAGACCGTTTCGGTGTAAAACATACCCGATGCCAGCTTTTAAGGAAAAAATTATGGATGAAATCCTGAAGAAAATGGAAGAGGAAGGCATTATTTCCAAGGGAATTAGTCCCTGGTCAAGCAATGCTTTGCTGGTCCCAAAGAAATCTGGTAAAAATAAGTGGCGTCTTGTGAATGACTACAAACGCCTGAATTGTTTGGTAGTGGATGTTCAGCAAGCCATTCCCTCCATTGAGTCCATTCATAGACGCATTGCAGGCGATCGCATCTTTGCTCTATTGGACATCACAAATGCATACTATAGTTTGGTTTTGAAAAACCCATTGCATCATAAAATATTGGCCATCAGTTCCCCAACAAATACATATTTAATGAAGAGGCTTCCTCAAGGTCTCAAGTCCTCACAACAGGTGTTCTGTGCGGCGATGCAAGCCATAATGGAGGAGCATCGAGATTTTACACAAGTCTTCGTCGATGATCTCCTGGTGCACGCCGGAAATAGTAAGGATTTGTTGGACAGGTTGGGGCAAGTTTTGCAGACCCTGCAGGATAAAGGCTTTTCAGTCAATGAAAAAGCGAAAATAGGCGTAACAACCATGCGTTATCTGGGTTACGTCATTTCAGACGGCAAAAGGTACGCAGACGAGGCCAAGATTGATGCCATTTTGCGTTTGCCAACACCCAAGTTGATTAAAGAACTCAATTCTTTAATGGGTGCTTTGAATTGGTTGCGAAATTTTATTCCTTGTTTTCAGGAAATTTCAGCGCCTCTAAATGCATTGAGGAAAGGAAAAAAAGAAAAAACTATCGTGTGGACTCCTGAAGCTGAGGAAGCGCTTCAAAAGTTAAAAAAGATTCTGGCTTTGAAAGTGGCATTGTCATTTCCAGACATGAGTAAGCCATTCATAATTGTCACTGACGCATCTAAACATGCAGTCAGCTCTGTGTTGGCTCAAGCCGACGACGACGGGAATATAATCCCGCTTCGTTTTCATTCGAAAACTTTGAAGGGCCATCAAACTAGATGGGCCAGTCACACTAGTGAATGCTACGCTCTTGTGTTAGCGATTGATGAGTTTTACCCCTATGTAGGGAATTCAAAGGTCACGGCGTTCACTGACAACATGGCTTTAAGTTACCTAAAGTCCAATGACACAACGAGGGGAACACTGTGTCGGTGGATTGCCAGGCTGTCACAAGTCAATTTAACCATTAAACATATAAAAGGAAAGTTTAACCCTACGGCTGACCTGTTCAGTCGGGTCCAGCTCGCCGCACAGCCCTGCTGCAAACTCAGTGACATTTACGACGAACAAAATCAGGTTTTGTTGGACAAGTCCTTGCCACCCGAGGTGCTCCGATGCAGTATGATGACCTCCACTGAACTGAAACAGGTTTATGATGAAGAGTTGAGTCATCTCGATGACGGATCGGCCGCCTCACTTGGCTATCCAGGTGAAGAGGTTCATGAGGATCTCAGTTTAGAGCTGAATGAATTGTACAAACCACCGCCGGAATATACCATCTTTGCCGTGGGGGTGGCGAATGCAGCTCAAATGAAAAACTTCATGGGTTTCTCTCTTCTGGATATTTTAGCAGAGCAATCGAAAGATAGATATTGCAGCGATATAAAACGTTTCCTAGAAAGCGAAGAATTTCGAAAAGATCTGAGTAAATCTGATGAAAAGAAATACGAACATTTTCAAAAGTTGAAACCCACCCTGAAATTAGTAAACGATGTGGTTTACATAAATAAAGGTGTGGCGGGATGGGTCATTTTGATTCCTAAAGCGTTCATCAAAGAAATAGTTACTTCATTTCACACGGGCTATAGTCAGTCTCACATGTCCTGGCAGAAAGTTCTGGAGAGGCTACGCTCCGTTGTGTATTGGAAGGGCATGGTCATTCACACAAAACTAATTGTGTCGGCATGCCAAGAGTGCCAAAAGGCTAAATTCAACACAAGAAAGCCAAATAATGTAAGGAATTTGCAAAACACATTGAAATTAACCCCGAACATTTGGGCCATTGATGTGTGCCATTTTGCAGTCGGGAAACGAAGAGCAAATCTATTGCTTGTTTGCATGGAAACATTCAGCAA
The DNA here is from genome assembly GCA_030068105.1 of Sinentomon sp. SZTP_YWyxl. Taxonomy (NCBI): domain Eukaryota; kingdom Metazoa; phylum Arthropoda; class Protura; order Sinentomata; family Sinentomidae; genus Sinentomon; species Sinentomon sp. SZTP_YWyxl. The sequence goes on from JASGXE010005489.1 coordinate 18,816, forward strand.
TTTTTGCGTGTTGACTCCGCTAGCAAAGTTCAATTCAAATATTTTGAAAAAGGTATTGCAAGAAAAGGTGCTGGATTGCTTTGGCTTTCCGCAAGCGTTGGTGTTGGACCAACACTCGGTGCACCGAAGTCGGGATTTTAGCGACTGGTGCAAAGGAAGAGGAATCGAGCCCATATATTCGATGGCTTACCATCACAGCTCAAATCCTTGTGAAGCCCGCATTTCCGTAATAAGGAATTTAATAAGGGCAGTTTGCGCGGAAAATCAATCAAGTTGGGTGTCCCATATTGGGCACATTCAGCTAGCTTTAAATAGCCTTATCGGGAAACCTGCTCAACTAAGCCCAGCGAGGATCTTTCTGAATAAGGATCTCATGACCGCTGAGCAATTAAAGTTGATGGACCCCGATAAAATAAAAGACCTACCGATTGATCAGCAGATTCTTGCAGAAGAGCAGGCGCAAATTTGGCAACTTGTCAGGCAAAAGGCAGAAGAATGCCACGAAATGAATGCGAAATATTTTGATCGCAAATTTCAGGAAGCTGAAATAAAGGTTGGTGACATCGTGAAAATTAGAATTTTCGCGAAGTCGGACAAAATAGCCAACATTAATGACAAATCATGCTACGTGTATTCAGACCCTCATATTGTTCTGAATATTGACGTTCAAGGCAACGTGAGTTGCAAACCCTGGAGATCCGAAGGAGACAGAATCAAAGTCTCCATGGACAGGGTATCATTGTTCAGATGTTTGCCTGACTGTCAAAAACACCCAAATCAGCATTCCACTTTTTCTTGCACAGGTTCACAGGAGGTGGAGGTCATGGCTGATCCCGGTGGCACGGACGATCCTGCTCCAGCTGCTGGCGAAGTTCCAATGGCCGTCGATGATAATTCCACCGCTTTCACTGTGCAAAGTCGACCTGACTCAACGCAGGACGACGAATCAGAAACACCTCCGGCATACAATTTACGACCGCTCAGGCATCGTAAATTGCCGAAACATCTCAGATAAGTCAAATTTTACATTGGTCCGTTAGGGTAATTCAGGTGTGTTGAGGGTCACTGCTGGAGGGGTAACCGGGATTCTCCGGGGTTCTGTTTCCCAACAATTTACTCGCTTGACGACGACTTGGGAGAGCGCCCTTGGAGGAAATATGGTTTGCCCAGTCCAGTGATGTCCTCCTCAATCACCAATAGGCCCTACCCGCCATTCCAAAAGATAAATTTCAATAGGAAACAAGATTTAAAGGTTCGCTTCCAGGGAAGCCATTGTTTTGTCTTTTGCAGTGTAGTAACTGGAAGTGATTTCCAGCAGGTACAATTGTAAAAACTACATAACCACTAACCAGAAAGTTTGGCAAAATATAATCAAACGAAAAAGTGCCCATGTGTGGAATACTGTACACGGTTTCCCAAAAGTACTCGACAACCCCTGCTATTTGCTAGTTTCAATCTTCTCTAGTGGGGCTATTTCTACAGATTTCAGGTTCAGATTTGGCAGGGTGCCTGCTGCAGGTGTTTTCAGTTCGAATTGGAACAAATTCCGCTCCAAACTTCCACAGTTTCTGCAAAACTGCTATGCACATGCTTCAGCATGCCTCCTATGCTTCAGCCAAAGTTTTCCAAACGATGGGCGATTGAAGCTGCTTCCTTTCCTTCGCGTTGATTAGGAACCAATTGAGGGCAGTTTCGGAAAGGGATAGCTGAAAAAGGTCTATTTTCATTTGTTCATTGAGTTGCAAAATGTCTGTGACCTTTTCGAACTTCGTCAAAAACTTTGATGCGCTCTCCCCGTTTGTGCCGCTAAATTTTCCGAGATCCAATAGCGTGGGACTCAAGTGAAATGGCGAGTTGTTTTGCGTTTGACCTGCCGCGGTTGATGCTGCTGCGCTGGTGGATGGGGCATGGGTGGGTGTATCCTGAGGCATGGCAGTATTTTTCTTCGGTGCTCTCGGTCGATAATGAATATTTAAACTGGCTATATCTGCTTCCGACAAATCAGGCGACAGATGCCTTGTTCGTTTTGAAACACGAAACTCAACTTCCGGATCGCTCATGCGTTGAAACCCCCAATTTAACTATGGTTAAATGGTATTCTATCGGGCGACGTTCGGGCGGGTACTCAATTGCCCTGTCAATCAACTTATCTAAAACGAGCTTATCTATCAACGTACACCTCACACTGGTGTATTATCAACTTCCCTTCTTCACGTTCACTGCGTTTGGTCAACAACTGCAACAGCTGCGGCAGAAACCTCCATGTAAGGAGACGAGAAAATGGCCGGATTGCGCTCTCGGCCTTGGGGTTGATTGCTCTGCTTTGGTAACTCAAGTTGCCGGTAAAGGTCCCCCAGCAATCTTTCTTCACTCAAGTTTGTGTGTCTATTGCCCAACACAACTAAAATCTCTCACTGCAATAATGTGGTTCCAATCAGTGATGGTCTGCTAGCACTCCTTCTGGACAATGAACTCCAACGATCCTGGTTCAGCTGCTTGCAGTTGACCAACTCAAACGTGAAGAAGTAATAACACCGGATTATAACAATTACTAACTTTAATAAATAGAAGTGTCCTCGACCGCGATTGACGACAGACAGGATAGGATGACAGACACGGATCGATAAAGATGACAGACAGGAACCAACAATCAACGAGCTCAAAACGACAGATCACAACGACTAATCTCTTGGCAGCTCCTTCCGCTGTTAATTCCACTAGGGCGTTCCGCGGCCGATGCCACTGATTAAAAGACCCAGTGGGGAGGGGTTCTTCTGCTTTTATGCAAAATCGCGCCCATCTGATCAATGCAAATCTTTTCTCGGAACATTCTTTCTTTAACTGGGCCATCTTAAACAGGCTAAGATCAATGTCCACTCAGGTGCGTTGCTGGGCCTATGCATTTTCACATTCCTTTTCTTCCGCCTGCCTCTGTTGCTGGCTGACTTGAATTGGCCTATCTAATTAACCAGAAACCGCCGGAAACTGTGATTCTCCCCGGTGATTTGTACCCCAGGGTAAATCCCCCCACCGGAGTACACCCCCATGGGAGAACCCCAATTTCGTTCCGCCAACTGTGGTAAACACATTTTGCCAACATCTCACGCCGACTGTTTTTGACTGACTATTTGTGATTGATTGATGCCAACCCTAACTTTCCCCCGTTACATGTGGCCTCCCCCAAACTACCCTCCCTTACACTATCTGTTTGCCAGAATGGCAAAATGTGACCAATCATCAAAAAGCGTGTGCTAATGTTTTCTTCTTCTTCTTTGGGTCTTATGGCAGATAGCCTCCGGCTGGTGGTCCGACCGTTTATGTTTTGTTGTACATACCATCAGCCATGGTCTCAGCGAGGTACTGGCAAATATCACCTGAGAGTAGCTGCTCCAGCACCCACCGCTCCAGGCACCCAATCAAGGGTCCTGGCGAGGTACCGGCATACTCCGAGGGCAATTGCAACAGCACCCACCGCTCCAGATCCCAAGACCACAGTCACAACTGCCGACACTGCCGGTTTTATGGCACAGCCAACCCACAGGAAACCGACGTCGAGTATCGGCGGGTGATACCAAGTGGCTTCTGTGTTCATGTAACCTGCCAGGCCTCTGTCTTGGACCTGGAGCTAGGTGTTCTTTAACGTGCGTAATGTGATGCTGCGCACGGAACATCCTTCTTAAAGTCCCATCCGAAGGACCAACAGAGTGGCCACTAAGTCTGTCTTTCCGACCTAATTCACCATGCCTCGCCGAAGGAGGATCACACAATTTGTGCCGCGGCAAATCTCGTGTCCCGGGTGGGATTTGAACCCGCAACCATCTGATGGCATGTGTTGAACAAGTGGGACAATCATGACTCGCGTCATTAATTCACAAATAAACGGTGCCAATTGTTTTCATTTAAATGCTGAAGAAAAATTACAAGAAAAGAAGGAAACGGCAAACAAACTTGGAACAAATTCAAGTAGGAAAATGTTCCTTAACATTGGCCCAGAGGATCTG